>CM077096.1:149075684-149298184 GCA_039513925.1 Platanthera zijinensis
ATTATTAGGAACAACTAGGATCAGCTTCAGAAACAACTGCTATAATCTGAGCAGCTAAATCTTCTTTAATATAATCTGTAGAGATTATGAACACAGATCTGCTAAATAAGCAAAAATCATTCCTTCCAGGAATTCATAAGCTAGCAAATTAATTGACTCGTCAACAAAGCGAATGAATGAATTACCTTCATACTTGACCAACTCCCAAGACTCATCTAGGTAGGATGTAATAATCCCTTCTAGGAAATTTGCAACCACGGGAGTGGTGAGATCTTCTAAGCAGACTTTCACAGCAAATTCAGATAGCATAATAGCATCAGATATTTCCTTTTCCGATAACACAGAGGCTGATTCTTTTTCAGCTGGAGCAGACACTACTTGAACTGTCATCACAGTATCTGTTACTGCTGGAAGGGAGGCAGGAGGCTCTGAGGCATCTTCACAGAACATCTCCCCCTGCCTGATTTCAGTGGACACTGAAACCAGGCCCCTTGAGGAAGAGGGCTCAGCAGATTTTGAAAGAGATTGGATGGAAGCAGTCAAGGAGGCAATGGAGGAGGCAAGTGGAGCAATTTCCTCTTCAATCATGATTTTGATTGAAGGGGTAATCAACTCCAGAATGCCGGAAATGAATGCTGGGGTGATCTCAAAAGATGATGGAAGTGTAGTGGATGGAGCTGCAGCAGAGATGGTTGTAGTGTTGGGATGAAGAATGGTGTGGACAGGAGATTGAATAGGAGATAGAGCTGGAGAGTTAACAGGAGTGTTAACTGGAGAATGAATGGGAGACTGAGAAGGTGTTGGAATCCTCTCAGATCCTAACAAATCAAAACTAGGAGCAGATATCCTAGCCTGATGAGAAGGAAGAGGAGATGCTGGAGGGGAAGGAAGAACAACCGTGGTTGTTTCTCTAACAGGAGAAGGGGAAAGTCGTACTTCAGCTGAAGTTGATGGAACTTCAACTGAGGCAGACTGCATAGCAGAAAAAGAAGGAAGGGAAAGAGCTGAGCCAGCTTCAACAGGGTGAGGAGCGACCGAATCAGTCCTGGTGCTCTCTGATGTCGCTGGAGCAACCCCTGTGAGAGCGGGTTTCACAAAGGTTCTCTTCCACTTGGAGAACAGGTTTGGGTCCATCTTCTTGCTTGCATTTATTGTTGTTGCAACGGAGACCAGCAGCTGAGGATACTTTTCCTTCAGGAAAATTCCAATGACCCTTCCAAGGGTAACTTCCTTCTTACCATTCTTTTTTCTTATCAAATCAAACATTACTCCTGCCCAATCAATCTTTTTCCGATTAACAATTGCACACATTAGTGCAAATTGTTGCCTTGTTATATTGTCATGAGCAGAGTGCTTACCGAGGAGCACTTTTCCGACCAACTCAGCAAGAAACTTAACCTTGAAAGGAAAATTTACCTTGAGCAGCTTCGTGGGAATGCCCTCTGCATGTCCCAGCTCAACTAACATTCTTCCAAATTCTTGAGCATCTTGCTCATAATCTTCTTCACCATTAACTAATCCAAAAATATCAGTCAGAACGGCCGGAGTTAAAATTACCTCTTCTCCGCCGATGGTGCCAGTCATTGAATCGTCAGTGGAGGACGACGTGAAAGCCCATTCCTTGATCTCGGGTATATTTAACTTAATCCTTGATGACATTAATCTCTCTAGTCCTTGGTCCCGGCACAACTGAAGAACTTCCACGATTCCTGCTTCGCAGCTACTGAAGGCGTCAAAATCAACGCTGAAGCCTGCATCGAACTTCACAACTGCTAGAACTGCTGGAAAGATCGCCATGGAATTGCTGGAGAAAGCGCGAGAAAGACGGAGAAGATGAAGGAGACGAAGCGGCAGAAAATCGCAAGCGGGAAGACAGAATGCGAAAAGTCACGCTCCGTCGACGAAAGAACAAAAGATCTTTTAACCTAGGTCGACTATCGGCTTTATATTAGACCGGAGATAGTCGATCTATTAAAAAGATAGTAGACCCGATGGTCGAACGGTCGTTCGACGATCGGTTCAGAAGCAGAGTAGTCGGACCATCGTTCGACTATTTCTGGCTTCTCAAACAGCAAGCTGTCGTCATCCAGAGATCGACGATGAGCTCGACTTGTTCGACTATGGTCGAACGCCGGTCGACGATCTTCAATCAGATAAACTTTCATCAACCATAGGTCGACGATGGGCTTGACCCGATCGACTATCTTCGAACGTCGTTCGACTATCTTCAAACAAGTTTCAACATTGGCAGATGTAGTCACACTTAGTCTCATCCATTGATCATGTCTAGTTGAACTAAAAAGAACAGATGCTTCTGTTCATCTAAGAGCTTGGTGAATATATCACCTCTCTGAAACTCAGTGGATATGAACTCAAGACAAATCTTGTTCTTTTCCACACAATCTCTCAGGAAATGGTGCCGAATCTCAATGTGCTTCGTTCTAGAGTGGTGCACTGGATTTTGTGCAATTGAGATAGCACTGGTACTATCACACATGATTTTGGTGTTCTTGTGTGAGTAACCATAATCCACAAGCTGGTTTTGAATCCACAGGATCTGTGAACAACAACTGGCAGCTACTATATATTCAGCCTCTACAGTTGAGGTTGAGACAAAAGCCTGCTTCTTACAGAACCAAGAGACCAATCTCTCTCCCAGGAACTGGCAAGTTCCTGAGGTGCTCTTCCTGTCAACTCTGCAACCAGCATAATCAGAATCAGAATATCCAATTAATTCAAATTCTGACTCAGCTGGGTACCAAAGTCCTAGATTTGGGCATCCCTTCAGGTATCTCAGGATTCTCTTTAGAAGAATCAGATGAGATTCCTTGGGGTTGACCTGGAATCTAGCACAAAGGCATGTAGCAAACATTATATCTGGCCTACTTGCAGTTAGATACAATAGGGAACCAACAATGGCCCTATAATTCTTTTGATCAACTGGCTTGCCGTGATCATCAGAATCAATAACTACATTAGTAGCCATGGGTGTAGGCATTGCTGAAGCATCAGCCATCCCAAATTTCTTTACCAATTCCTTGGCATATTTGGATTGGGAGATGAAGATACCATCAGCATCTTGCTTAACTTGGAGACCAAGAAAGTAAGACAGTGCACCCATACTATTCATCTCAAACTTGGAATGCATTAAGTTGGAAAACTTTTTGCACAGTTTGGGATCAGTGGAGCCAAAAATAATATCATCTACATACACCTGAACTAACAGGATTGTGTCCTTGTGATGCTTGACGAAAAGTGTTCTATCAACTACTCCCCTAGTAAAGTTGTGCTCTAACAGGAAACTAGCTAAGGTCTCATACCAGGCTCTAGGAGCTTGCTTTAGTCCATAAAGAGCTTTCTGCAACTTAAACACATGAGAAGGCTGAGTTGAAGAAACAAACCCTGGTGGTTGTTCAACAAACACTTCTTCCTTAAGCTCACCATTTAGGAATGCACTTTTGACATCCATTTGGAACACCTTAAACTTCATGAAGGCTGCATAGGCCAAGAAGATCCTTATTGCTTCTAGCCTTGCAACAGGAGCAAAGGTTTGGTCATAGTCTATACCTTCCTCCTGTCTGTAGCCCTGAGCTACAAGCCTAGCTTTATTCCTTACTATAATTCCATTTGCATCCAACTTGTTTCTATACACCCACTTGGTGCCTATGATCAGTTGGCCTTTAGGTCTTGGAACCAAAGTCCAAACTTTACATCTCTCAAACTAATTGAGTTCCTCTTACATTGCAATGATCCAGTGGGGATCTAGCTCTGTATCTTTAAAGGTGAGGGGCTCAACCTGTGAGAGAAAACAAGCGTGCATCACATCCTGTCTTAATTGATGTCTTGTTTGCACACCAGCTGATATGTCTCCAATCACTTGAGATGTCGAGTGATCTCTATGTGTGACAATATCAGCAGGTGGGATGTGATCTTCAGCAACAGTTGGGATTAATTCCTCAGGAGGAATTTGATCTACTGTTGGTGGTACAACAACAGCTTCAGCAATGTCTTCATCACTGTCTGATTCAGTGATCTGAAGAGTTGATAGTTGAAGAATTTCTTGAGGGGCATCAGGTACCTGCAATGAACTTGAGGAAGGAGAATTTTCCTTCTCCTTGTAAAACATCTAAGACTCATCAAAAGACACATGCACAGATTCTTCAATTTTACAGGTTGATTTGTTATAAACCCTATAAGCTTTGCTTACTTGGGAATATCCAAGCATGATTCCCATTGAAGCTTTTGCTTCAAATTTTCTAATATATTCTTTATTATTATTATGAATATAAACAATACAACCAAATACTCTAAAATAATTAATTTTAGGTTTCTTTCCCTTAAGCAACTCATAAGGAGTTTTACACTTAAGCTTGTGTATCAAGCTTCTATTCAAGACATAATTGGCTGTACTAATAGCTTCTGCCCAATAGGAGAGAGGCATGTTAGCATCTGCCAACAATGTACTAGCAGCTTCAATGAGTGTTCTATTCTTCCTTTCAACTACCCCATTTTGTTGGGGAGTTCTAGGAGCTGAGAAACTATGTTTGATACCTTCTCTCTCACAGAATTCTTGCATGAGAAGAGAGTCAAACTCAGTACCATGATCACTTTTGATCAAAGCCACATGAGTAGAGTACTCAGTCTGCACACATAGTAGAAAGTCTGTAAGGGCTTTGAAGTTATCAGACTTAGTTCTCAAAAAGAAAACCCAACTGAACCTAGAGAAGTCATCTACAATTACTAAGGTGTAATACTTCCCTCCTAAACTCTGTACATTTATTGGGCCAAAAAGGTCCAAATGTAATAGATACAGGATTGTAGGAGAATCACTTTTATTTACAGATTTAAAAGAATTTTTGGTTTGCTTGCCTAGCTGACAAGCCTTGCATAGGCTCTCCTTCTTGTAGGGACAAGAAGGTAAACCTCTAACAAGGTTGTATTTGGATAACCTAGATATATTTTTAAGGTTAACATGACTAAGCCTCTTATGCCACAAAGAATTATTATTAAGTGTTACTTCATTAAACAGGCAGATTTCAGAATGAGATGAATTGAAATCTACTAAATAAATATTACCTATTCTAATGCCTACTAAAACAATATTATTATTTAAAGTAATATTGCAAGAGGAGTTAGAAAATGAAACCTGGTAGCCAGCATCACATAGCTGGCTGACTGAGATCAAATTGTGCTTCAGTCCTGTCACATATGCAACTCTCTTGAAAGTGACATCTCCAATTGTGATCCTGCCATAGCCTTCTGTCTGACCACAGCTGGAATCTCCAAAGATAACCTTTGGGCCGAGCTTAGCTTTGAATTTTGACAGATGATTTTTATTTCCTGTCATATGCTTGGAGCATCCACTATCCAAATACCACTTATTTTGAGTGATTGGATAGGCCTTCACCTGCAAGACATTTATTTAGACAGTGTGGACCCAGGTAACCTTGGGTCCCTTGTTTTTCACATAAGAAAAACTGGAAATATATGAAAATGCAGGCTGAGGGTGATAACCTAGTGGGTGAGATCTCCTAGGTGGGATTCTCCATGCAGATGATGGGTCACCAAACCTAGGGTTTCTATTTTCATTTAGGTTTCTATGGTACTGATTATGATTTTGAAAATCATATTGAAAACGTCGATCGACGTTCGACGATGGGTGCTCAGATCGTCGACCTTCGTTCGACCATTGAGCTTCCGATCGTCGAGCGGCGTTCGACGCTCTTTACATTTCTTTAAAAAATTTCTTTCTCTTTTCTCTCTTAGCTTTATTTAAGGTTTTATTAACTAGATTTACTTGCTCAGTGTTCTTCATTCCACTAGCTGAAATGAAGTTCACTGGAGTTGAAAGATTGTTTTTAAGAAGAACTGGGGGTTCACTGGGAGAAGCTCCTAAGCCTAGTTTATTATTAGCTGACCTAGTGTTAGTCATGCTGGTAATTTCTAACAACTTAAGGCTTCTACCATTAAGTGATTCTTCTAACCTCTTAGACTTAGCTAATTCCATTTTAAGAAATTTAATTTCTTCACTACAAGTAGTGAGATCTTCCTTTAACCTAATATTTTCTGTAGCAATTACTTCTGAGTCAGCTAACTTATTTCTAAGTTCTTTTATCTCCTTTTCTGAGCTAATCAAATCTAAGCATAAGGATTTAAAATCTAATTTAAATTCTTCTGAAGTGAAGTCATAAGAAGAGAGTACCTCATCTTCTGTTGGCATCTCTTCATCTGAATCTGAACTCTCTGCAGCTGAGTGGTTACTGCAGGCATCTATTGTCATGAGGCAAACTTCTTTTGCCTTCTTCTCTTCCTCATCCTCACTGGAGCTTGAGGAGGAAGATTCTTCATCAGAATCACTCCAGGTTTCAGCAATGAAATCTCTCTCCTTTTTCTTGTTCTTGTAGGAAGATGGCTTGGAGTGCTTCCTGTGTTGTTCTTTTTCTTTCCTCTTGTCTTTGTTTTTCTCCTCTGGACACTCTGGCAAGATATGTTCAGGCTTCCTGCATCCATAACAAATAATTTCTTTAGCAGGAGAACGATCATACCTTGGTTTGTCTTCATAGCGTGAAGACTTCTTTCTGAACTCCTTTCTCCCCATCTTGAGAAACCTCTTGGCAAACAATGCCATTAGTTCCTCATTTGATTGGCTGCCTTCAGAAGCATCAGCAGCCTTAAGAGCTAGAGATTGCTCTTTTCTTGTTGGAGTGGGGGTCTTTGCTTCAGCTTCTGCTTCCCTTGTCTTCAGCACTTGCTCAAAAGACTTGAGCTTGCCGAGAAGGGCCTCTGTTGAAATCTCATTTGTACTTCTGGCTTCCTTGATGGGCCAGATCCTTAGATCCCATGTGCTAGGGAAGCACATAAGAATCTTATCATTGACCTCTGTCAATGATATGTCCTTGTCCAGGGTCCTCAGCTCATTGATGATTGAGCTGAGCCTGGTGTACATGGCTTCAACTGATTCAGCATCAGTTTTCTTGAAGTTCTCATACTGTGAGATCAGGTTGGACCTTCTGTCCTTCCTTTCATTAGCTGAACCAGCTACAATCTGGTTCAGTGTATCCCACATGGCTTTTGCTGAGGAGCAGTCAGCAACCTTCTGGAATACCTCATCAGACATTGTCTGAGCCAGAATGTTCATCGCCTTGGCATCTGCAATTTTTGCCTTCTTGTACTCATCGTTGTAATCTGGAGGAGGCACTGCACTCATATCATATGATGAGGCAGTAGCAGCAGCAGGTGCTCTTGGGGGTCCTGACAAAATAGAAGCAAAGATGCTTTCATCAATAGAATTCATATATAATTTTATCCTTGCCTTCCAGATGCCAAACTTAGCTAAGTTGCATGCTGGAGGTCTGGTGCTAGAATAATCCTTGGACTGGGCCATGATAGTGAATATCTATACGCTTTGGTATCTATCAGGATCTTGTGACTTAGGTGTTAGTCTATTCAGTCAGTCAACCTCCCTCTAATACCAATTGAAAGTGAAGGGATAGATACTACTCTAGAGGGGGGTGAATAGAGTTATCAAATTTTGCACTAGACAAAACTTAAGGGTCTACCCAACTCCCTTGGAGTGAAGTGCGGAATGAAAAGATTATAGATATAGAATTAACCCTATAGCCTAACACAAGTGATGTGCACAAACTCAAGCTAACTGTAATTACAGTTAAGGCTTGGAAAACCTAATCAGCAACTAGCAATCCTAGTTATATCTATTCACAGCCACAATGTAGGAATTAAACAAGGGAATCCAGACGACACAAGGAAATTTATAGTGGTTCCCCAAACAACTTGGGTACGTCCACTCTTCTACCCACACGGTAGGAATCCACTCAGGTTTTTGATCAGGTGCCCTGCCACCAACAGGATCTGCTTCAGGTAGATCCAGAAACCCTTTAGACTTTTGATCAGGTGTCTAAAAACCAAGCACAGGTTTTTGATCAGGTGCCCTGCCACCAAGGGATACTTTTGAAGGGAGTAATAACCCTGTACAGGAGGGGGAAGAAGGTTAAGATGTCTTCTCTATTTTACAATAGATTAGAGAAGCACAAAAACTTGCACTGAGCTAGAAAGCTCTAAAGAATCAAGGCTCCCCCTGGCTCAAAGATGTCCAGGTGAAGTCTTGCTTCAGTGCAGAAAACTCTTCAGAAAGCTCTGAAGGAAAAACTACAAGAAGATAATAAATAATAAAATTAAAGATCTTCAAGCAGCTATCTTCTTCTTCTTCTTCTTCAAAAGGACTCTGAGTTTGAACTTCCTGGAAGCAGGAGAACTCAGGTTGAAGATGAGTAGAAGAGCTTAACACTTCTCAGTTAGATGAGTATTGCTGAGAGCAGAAGACTTGATCTTGATGAATGCTTGAATGCTTAAGTGAACAACTGGGTAACTAGTTAGCTAGCTTCAATCCTTCTTCAAAGGGTCCTTTATATAACAGCAGCAAGCAACGGCTCTCTTCAATTTGAATTACTTGTCTTCTTCTGAAACTTGAGACCTGGGCTGCAAATAACACACAGCAAAACAAACTCTGCAGCAGGACATCCTATAAAAGGAATGAACCTCTTTCTAAGAAGTTGTAGGATCAAATCAAATAACAGAAGGACTAAATAAAGTCACATCAGAGAAATACTCTTTATAGCAGAAGGAAGACATTTCAGTCTAACGGCTATAAAGGACTGTCAGCAGATAAAGTAAAAATATAATGTCAGCTAATAAGACAAACAACTTTATCTAAAAAGATTTGACTCAGGCAAAAGGGATGGAGCAAATATTGCCTGGTAATTTTATCATAAAACAACTAAAACAACGTGCCAGAAAATGTATTAATTAATTAAATATAATAAATAAATACAAAATATAAAGGCAGACAGAAAGCGTCGAACGACCCTCGGAGATCGTCGACCGACGCACGGAGATCGTCGAACTATCGGGGAGATAGTCGAACGATCCAGATAGTCGACCTATCGAAGAAGATAGTCGAACTACCAGATAGTCGATCTATCTGGACAGATAGTCGAACTATCAAGCGCAAACAGATAGTCGACCTATCAAGCAGATAGTCGACCTACCTCAGAAACCAGATAGTTGACCTATCAACAGATAGTCGACCTATCTCAGAAAACAGATAGTCGACCTATCAACAGATAGTCGACCTATCAACAGATAGTCGACCTATCAACAGATAGTCGACCTATCAAAGCGGAACAGATAGTCGACCTATCAACAGATAGTCGACCTATCAAAGCGGAACAGATAGTCGACCTATCAACAGATAGTCGACCTATCAAAGCGGAACAGATAGTCGACCTATCAACAGATAGTCGAACTATCAGATAGTCGATCTATCAGGACATATAGTCGAACTACCACGCCAAGCAGATAGTCGACCTATCAACAGATAGTCGAACTATCAACGCAGACAGAGCGTCGACCAACTGATAGACGATCGTCGATCAGCCGATAGACGATAGTCGAGCGGCGTTCGACTATAGTCGAACGAAAAACCTACTTAACCAAATTCTCAATCTGGAAAAGTGAGGACTCTACAGCTAGACCACTAACCAATGACCATAGATAATTCTTGGGTCAAGGGACTAAAAAGGCAAGACTAAACTCAAAACAAACTAGGGTACCAACAAGTTCTCATAGGTCGTGATATCAAGTCATCACGTGGGTACTTATTAATGAACAAGTTGTACTGGACAGACCCAACCTGAGACTACTCTGTGGATTATTATCTAAATGTGTCACGAGTAGGTCTCAATTGACAATGGTGGTTTGGTCCTTTCACCTTAAGTCACAGCATTCATCAAGTGAGGAAGAGCGTGCTTTGATGCCATCTAAAGTCTTCCTTGAGAAAGGTTGATGATAAGGGTGGTTGTTGGGCACGTTACGAATCATTTGGGTGTTTGTGTGTGAGCAGATATGGGAATTGTCCTCCTGTGTGACAGGAGTTATATCCATGGGCCCCTTGATAGAACTGGACTGAGAAATGCATGGTCATGCTTGGTTGAGTCAATATGTGATATTGGACTCACCATTCTCTGGAAGTCCGTTCTAGATCAAGAAACTTGGATTGAGCTATTACGAGGGTGACACAATCCATGCCTCTAGTTCTTTCCGGATGTAAGGGACAAAGGGACAAAGACAACGCTGGGATATTGTTCATAAGGCTTATGAGTTATGAACTCTTATTTCTTGGGTAGCAATGATGCATTGTTAGATGTCGCTCATTGTTTGCGAGGTTTTTGGTTTGATACTTTCAAGATCAAGTGGGAGACTGCTGGAGTTACCATGGTGATCTAGAAGTGGTCAAACATATAATCTCACTGCCAATGCGATATGAGCCTTGAGGGTCGCACATTAGAGCATGTGGAGAAGTTGGAAGATTGACTGTGTTGGTAAAGGTTACCAATCACCATACAGAATGGGGTCCGGCAAATGTTGTCAAGGTAAAATCGTCGAGAATCGTCGAGTATAGATCGTCGAGAATTGTCGAGTATTGATCGTCGAGAATTGTCGAGTATCGATCGTCGAGAATCGCCGAGTATCGATCATCGAGAATCGTAGAGTCTCGATCATCGATAATCGTCGAGTATTGATCATCGATACTCAACGATCGTCAAGAGTCGTCGAGAATCGAAATGTTCGATTCTCGATGAATGCTGATTCCCGTCGAATTTTTCCAAGAAACCCTATTTTGATGTGGTCTACGGATAGCGATTTTACCTAGGTTTATTTATGCTTTGGGTATAAATAGACACTTAGGTTTTGAGCGGAGGTAGAACGAAGAATTTCCCCGACCCGACGGAAGAGTTCCGCCGATTCCGCCGACGGAAGTGTTCCGCCGACAGAAGAGTTCCGCTTCCGCCGCCTCGTTCGCTCCACCGACCTCCTCCTCTCCGGCGACAGTCGTCGGTGTTGCTATTCCTTGTGCGGACCTAGCAGACCGTGGAAGTGCAAGGTGTGGTTGATCTCCTTCCTGACCCTTCGTGCGACGAAGCTCGGTGTTCTCCTGCTCGTGTGGATTTCTGCAGAGACGTAGACGTTATTCTACGTAGAACTCGCCACCGACAAGGACTCAAAGCTTGGAGCATCTCTGTTGAGTTTTGACTCAACACCGGAAAGGTAACTTTGACCTAGTTATTTCTTTACTTCTTGATTCAATATTCATGGCCCGATCCCAAACTCTTTTGGGTTGTTCTTGATTTTATTACTTCCGCTTCGTGCACAAGTGTTGTGCCATCCTCATAGAGAAACCCAACATATTTGACTAAAAGTGAGTCTGCCAGTGGATGCACTTAGCTTATTCTGAGTATCACCAACAAATATCATCTTTGCAGCTGACATGGAGTTAATGGCATCAGAAATAACCAGATGAGTCTTACTGGCAGACTTGCCCTTAGTCAATGTTTTTTCTGAGTGAACATGGGAATAGTCCACAACCTTATCTTTGTGTTTGGGAGCTGGAGAACCAAACACTAATGGTCCATGATGGGCCATTTGGATTTCATCATAAGGAGCCTTCAGTGCACTCAATCCCATTCCCTTTCTCCTTCCATTGTAAAATACACTTGTATTCTTACAAGAAGAGTTCCCATTCTTCCAGTGACCATACATGATGTCTTGGTCATACCAATTAAAAGGGAGGATTACCTTTTGAAAGGTTTCCTAAGGCACAATAGGAGCCTTGACTTTCCCTTTAGAATGGACAGCTCTAGAGTTCCACTTGAACCCCAAAACTCTCCTATCCTTTTGAGAGGTGAAAGAGTCAATCAGTGGCAAAACTATTTTTGGGCTTATAGAATTCAGCCACAACCTTGCTCTCCTTGAGGAGCTTCTCTTCAAGATCCATGATGATCTTATTCTTCTGGATAATTGTGTTAATTTGGATAACTGAGATTTTCTTCAGCTGACTAACTTCCCTCCTCATTTAGGCTAGCAAAGGTGCTGACTCAGACTGCAGGAAGATAGCTTGATGAAGAGAGTCCATCTCCTCAGCTTGTCTTTTGACAATCCTCCTGCTCTTCTTTAAAGCTTCCAAAATAGCTTCATACTTGTCAATCAGTTGATTGGCATCATCATTAGATTTTGAACCATCTTACCCTCTATAGGAAGTGGATGCTTCAGAGTTTGAGCCAGACTTATAGACAGAGGGAGAGTAAGGGATAGAGTGCACCTCATCATGAATAGAATTGTCCTGATTGTCTTCAGTTAGGGCTGTGAGACTGTACTCATCATCCTCTTCAAATTCACTGTCAACAGAGGACAGTAAAGCTCTTATGCCAACTGAGGCAGCTGGGTGATTAGCCTTTTCTTCAACAGAGATGAGACCAATGTAGGCCTCTTCTTCCTCTGATTCTGAAGACTCGAAATCACTGTCTGATAGGCTGATCTTCTTCTTGCCCAAGAAGCACTTTTTAACCTTCTTATTCTTGTAATGTTTCTTGTCTTTAGACATCTTGTGCTCCTTCCTCTTGATTGGATAGTCAACAATGATATGTCCACTCCTATTGCAGTAGTAGCAAACAACATTAGTCTTAATATGTTTGTCCTGCTTAGTGTCATACCTTTCCCTAGAGGGATCATTTCTGTACTTGTCCTTGCTGGAGTAGGGCTTTATTAGAAGTGGAGCTTGAAGTGCCCTTGTTCTTCCATTGTCGTCTCCTGCTTAGCATTTTCTTAAACTATTTTGAGAGCAAAGTCAGTTCTCCATCAGATAATTCATTCTCTGAGGAGCTGGGATCTAAACTCTCAGACTCTGCAGCTCTCCTTGATGGAAAAGGTGTATTTTCCTTGCTCCTTCTTATAGCTTCAAATCTAAAGGCTACAGCCTACTCTTTATTGAGAGTTCTGGAAGCATCTTCTTCTACCCTTTTGGAGTTCAGCTGTATCTCATGATACAACAACTTCCCAAGTAGATTTTGAGGCAACGTGTTGGCAAACTTTCCAACCTCTCTAATAGCACAGATCTTGATATCCCATTCCTTATTTAGGGATCTCAGGAACTTATCATTTAGCCTATAGTTTGTGAACTGTCTGTCATAGGTGATCAAACTGTTCACTATCTTAAAGAACTTCTCATAGCATTTAGCTATGGAATATTTCTTGCCTTGCTTGAAGGCCCCATATTGCTAATTCAGGAGAGATTTCCTGTCATCCCTCACCTCCTCTATCCCTTTCATATATTCTATAAGAGAATCCCACTTCTCTTAGCAGTCCTGTAGTGGACAAGGTTTTGGAAAGTGGAGTCATCTACGACACTGAAAATGTTGTTTTGAGCCCTTTTATCCATGGTTTCCAGAATGACTTCATTCTTGGTCATCTTAGTGTACTTCTTTGGAGTCTATACATTGGCATCAATGACAGAGACCTTCATGAGAATGAAGGGTCCCTCTTGAACTGCTATGAATATCCTTGGGTCTGAGGCTTATATGAATAACCTGACCCTTTCTTTCCAAATCCGAAAGTTCTCTTTCCTGCAATAGGAAGCTTCATGGAGTTCAAATCCTTGCGGTTCTCACCTAAACCCATGGAGATAAACTTTAGCTACTCTTGGAGATCTATTCGGACTGTTAAGTCTTCTTTGAATAACATCCCTCTCATACCACTTGAAATTCTTTGTTCAAGAGTAGCAACACACCTAGAGGGGGTGAATTGGTTTTCAAGTCTTTATTACAACTTTTTAAAGTGGTTGAGTTGTGAGTTAGATTGTAATGTTAGCTTTCAAGAACCAAAACAACACACCAGATTTTATAGTGGTTCCCCTATCTAGGATACATCCACTTTCCCCCTTCACCTATCTAGCAGTAAGCTAGATTCCGCTAACTCCTCCTTTATCTCAGCTCCTTGAGCTTACACCTCAGATCCCACAGGATCTTACACCTCAGAGTAAATCACACTCCTACAACTCAGAGTATAACTACTCCTACCTCAAGCTAAATGACCCTACACTCAGAGATATCATATCTCTTACCTCAGATCTATACAGGGATCCTACCTCAGGCTAAATAGCCCTACCTCAGATCCTAAACAGGATCCTAAAACTCAGAGACTTAATCCTACACTCAGCCTTTAAATTGCAAGCCTATAACTCAGATCAATAGATGATCTTATAGATTTAGTAAGGGTTTGATGATGACTGGCTCCAGAGAAATAGTTCTCTAAGCCTTCTTTCTGAACTGAGAAAACCCAGTCTTATTTTCTTCTTAGTAATAAGTTTATTGATCTTAACCATTTTTGCTAGTACTGAGAAGACAATCTGCAGAGCTCTATTTCTTCAAGCCTTTGATGTAACATTGTTTAGAGCAGTGGCCTTGAAGATAAACAGCAACTTTTGAATGCTCTGCTTCTCCTTCTTCTCTTATAGAAAAAGAGTTTTTTGTTCTAACTGTAGAAGACTCAGTGATTTTCAGTTCTTGTATTTTCTTCAAACATCCAGCTTCTATCTGTATGTTACAGACCTTCTGTAAATCCCAGTATAAAAGATTTTGACTGATGGAGAAGATGACTATGCCGAGAAAAAAAATTTCTTTTAATTTCTCTATAAAGTGCTATTTAAGTCTTGCCGTCCAACGGCTCTTTTCTCTGTATGGGTAAGCCGAAATTGGTAACTGCAAAGTAACTTTAGCTTTAATTGATGTACTAAAGACATACAATGCCATTTGTCTTCTAGCGTGCAAGTCCCGCAATATTTGAATTTTGGATGACGTCAGTATGACATGCTTGTGGACTTAGCAGTTTTCAGTCATAGGCGTTGAGTGCAGTCAAATGACTCAACGCAAAAACACTTGGCAGAAAATATTCTTTCTGAGAATTTGAGTGAGTCTTCATCACTCAATGCATTTGACTTGTACAGCCTAACTCATAAGGCATCGAGTGAGCCTTTATTACTCAACGCTTTTGGACTTGGTAGAATTCTTCTTGTTGAAGGCGTTGAGTGAAGCTTCTACACTCAATGCTTCTGGACTTTGCTGAATAACTTATGAGGCATTGAGTGATCCTTATTCACTTAATGCTTCTGTACTTGGTTGAATTCCATTTGAGTAGGCATTGAGTGAACTGCCTTCACTCAACGCTTCTGTCCTTAGACATATTTCAATTTAACAACACTGAGGCTTTGACTACTGGATCTCCTGTCAATTCTTTTAGACTCCTGGCATTGAGTGAAGTGTATTCACTCAACACTTCTGAACTTATCTAGTTTTCTATTTTTCCAGTAAATGTCTTGAGTCCAACTAGCATTGTGACCCTGAAAACCTGTCTAATCAATGAACAATAGACAATCTACATACAATGAACTTGAATATATATATCAGATACAACCATGTTTATACCATTTACCTGTGGAACTTCTTCAAATATAGGACATTGTGATCAATGGACCCAACAATCTCCCCCTATTTGAAGAAGTCAGAACCCTAGGCAATGATATACACTACCATATAAAAAGAAAAACTTCACAACAAACTAGAGCAATAAGCATCACATAATCACAGTATGATTAATACAACAAAATGATATTTATAAACAGAATGTGTGTGCTTATAGTAAAGTTCATATCCCTAAAGCCCTAAGGAATCTAATACATATAACATTTTAGGTTTTCAGTTCCTTAATAAATATGCCCATGTTTGGTTTCTTAACAGCCTTCTCATCAGCATCATTCTTCTTTTGCTTTTGTCTTTCAAAGTAGTTATAAGACTTTGGAAAGTATTTTCTTGGCTCAAGGGCATCTGGTGGCACTGCACCTGTCTTCTTTTCTCTTTTGAATTTTCTCCTTGCCTTTTCATTTCTTTCTAGCTTGGACCATTCTAGGGAGCTATATAGCTTTCCCATTTCAGTTTTGTTTTATTTCACTTGATCCCAGGATGAAAAAATGATAGTCCTTGATTTAGGACTCCATCTTTCAAAGTCAGGCATGGTTTCCATCTCTTCTCTGTATCTCTTTTTGCTTAGTCTGACCTCTTCATCTTCTTTAGCAATATACTTGCCTTTGGCTCTTGATATCTATTCAGCAGTGGGGCTGAAAGTAGGAATATTAGCAATTGCAGCAAAGGGTTCAGCCTACTGAATCACCATATTATCACCATACTGATCACCATCAGTCTGTTCTCTAAAATAGGATCAGGAACAACATTATCATATTAATATTACTCAAGTCCTAATGATCCCCTGATTACATTGGTGACCTAAACAACATTCTCAGTATTTTCTTTGATCATTGCTTTTTCCCCCTTTATGACTTCTTCAGACATAGTAGCAGTTAGGGAGTTCTTAGCAATAGAGATTCTTTCATCCAAAAAATTTACCCCCTTGGTTACATGATTCTTAATCTCCAGCTTGTGATCATCCAAAATCTATGTGCATGCATCCATTCTCCTTTCTAGAGTAATCATGTTTGCTTCCATCAATTTCTTCTGCACATTGTGTACCATTTCCATGTTGCTAGAAGTGATGTTCTGATTCTCTATTATATCATTCTGCTTTTGTCTGATTTCCTCAAGTTTGCTTTTAGTATAGATTACAGCATGGGCATCTCTCATGAAGAATGAAACTGTATTATCCTTTAGCAAGTTTACTTCAAATCTGATGGACTTGATCTCTGTTGATAGATTCTGTCTCAGCTCTTTGATGGAACCATCAATATAATGCTTTAGTTGTCTCCTCTGGTCATTTAGAAGACTTTTTAGTTGAGCCAAAAAAAGAAGAGGATATTGGATCAGCCTAATGAGATGCCTCTTGGAAGCAGACATCATCATCCTTCTCCGTTGCAACTTCCCTGGATTTTGAGTCAGCCATCCTGAACTCAGATGAATGTTCAACAGCATTAGTCTTTGGTTCATCAACATCAAGTTCACCATCCTCAGATATGTCAAATACATTTTCAATTTTCTAAGCAGGTAGCTTCTGTTGGAATCTCCCCCTCAACCTCTACACTCCCCACAGGAGCCTGTTGGTCTGTATCAACTGTGATAGGAGCAACCTTTATTCACTATTTCAAGAACTTGCTCCCCCTCACCTTGAGGACAGAAGTGCATCACCTCGGAACCATCTGAAGTTTGATCAATCCTTCCCTACAGATTGTCCAGGAAGGAATCAAGCTGGTCTTGCACTGATTGAACTTGCTCGCCATCAGCAAGAGCATCCATCTGGGTAGTCTCTCCCTCAATGTCTGCACAGACTTTGTCTACTGTATTTCAAGTCAGTCTTTCAATTGTTTTTGCTGGAGGCTCTTCAGTCTTAGAGCCACCAAGTTGAATCCTTGCTGCAGGTTTTGAGGACATAGAAACCGGAGCACCCATATCTCTTCTAGTCTCTTCAGAAGAGTCAAACAGTTGAGGGTCATGAGGCTCTTCCTCTCTACTCTCAGAAGAACTGCATCTAGTGCTTTCTTCAGTGATGATAACTTCCTTCTTTTTCTTCTTTATAGTTGTTTGTTGGTTTGGAAGCAACACCTTGTCCCATCTGTCAAACATTTTTGAGCCCATTCTCCTTGTATGATGGATATTCGTTCCTAGCCTCATATTGAGGATCCCTGGAACAGAAGCATGCAAGTACAGGGACAAAAATTTTCCCAGGTTTGGCTCTAGAACACATTCCATAATTCTATCAAACAGTACCTTTCCCCAGTCAATTCTTTTGGAGAGAATTATCCTTATCATTTTTTCAAACATTTTCCTGGATATCTTGTCATGGGACCCTGTTTTGCAGATCAGAGCTTTGCCAATATCATCTGCTAGAAACTTTCCTTTCAAATTCATTTCTTTTCATAGAATAGAGCCAGTTGTGTGCTTTGAAAGGCAAAACCACTTGAGGGCGTATTTCACATCCTAATACAGTTCTTCTTTTTCATCTGATGGTCTGAACTTGGGCAGATTCAGGGCTTCGCTCGGTCTCCTTGAAGTGATCTTGATTTTTTGCCCACTGATAGATGTCTTGATTTTGTTGGAGGATGAGTTGATAGTGGTATTCGAATAGAGTTCGAGAACTTCTCGCTTCCAAATCGAACTCGACTCTGACATGACAAATTCTAGGTCAATGACCTACAGTAAGTGGAGAACTAGTTGAACTTCCTCTAGAGCATCCTTGAATCCATTTCTTACTAACTCAGAACCCTCGAAAAATAAATATATTCCTTTTGGCGCCATTGAACCTTTGAATTTCTAGAGTTTGCTCGAGATATCGTCTTAGGGAGGAAGAAAGTTGAAGAGGGCTAGGAATAGTGTATTCTATTTTAAGCACACACACTCCTATTTATACTTATCCTTATTTTAGAATGTGGAGAGGCGCATACCTGTCGTGACTAATACGAGTAGATAAATGGCTGAGATTAATTTCAAAAGATAGCCATAATCAGAACTGCTTGAGTAAGATCATTAAGTGGTCTCGATGCACTCGATGCCTGAAGTTGTCTCAGCGCACTCGACTCCTGGACAGTTAGTATCAGCGCACTCGACGTCTGGACACTTAATCTTAGCACACTCGATGCCGGGACACTTAGTCTATATCTTCCTTGATATCCTGTAAAGATCAATTCTGCTAGCAACACATATGCATGAAAAGACAATTAAGCTACACTAAGTTCAACATGCACAATTCAAATATGAAGGTGTGGAACTTAGCTTCATCTAGTGGCTTAGTGAAAATATTAGTCACTTGTCTATCTGTGGGGAAAAACTCAAGACTGATGTCCTTCCTTTCACATACTCTCTAATGAAATGATATCTAATCTCTATGTGCTTAGTCCTGCTATGAGACATAGGAATCCTAACAATAGAGATTGTACTTAAAGAATCACAAAACATGGAAGTTTTATTTAGCTGGAGATTGTAGTCATGGAGCTGATGTTGAATCCATAGCAGCTATGTACAGCAACTTCCAGCTGAAATATATTTTGATTTAGTAGTGGAGATGGCAACACTGGTCTACTTCTTGCTGCTACAAGATACAAGTCTTCTCCCTAGAAATTAACAGGCGGCTGATGTGCTTTTCCTATCTTCTCTACAACCTGCAAAATCTGCATTTGAATACCCAATTAGTTCAAAATCATTATTCCTAGGGTACCCCAGACCAAGATCAGGTGTGTCCTTGAGATATCTCAGAATTCTTTTTGATATAAAATAATGAGACTCTTTAGGTCTAGCCTGGTATCTAGCACAAACACATATAATATACATGATGTCTGGCCTACTAGCAGTCAGGTAGAGGAGGGAGCCAATTATGACTTTATACAAAGTTTCATTAACAGGTTTCCCAGTCTCATCCTTGTCTATTAACACACTTGACCCCATAGGAGTTTTCATTATGGAGGCACTCTATATTCCAAACTTCTTGATTAGCTCCTTAGTGAACTTAAACTGAGAGATGAATAGACCTTTCTTTGATTGTCTAACTTGGAGGTCTAAGAAGTACTTGAGTTCACCCATACTACTCATCTCAAATTGCCTTTGCATAATTTTAGCAAACTTCTTGTAGAGGCCATCATCAATAGACCAAAAAATTATGTCATCTATATAAATTTGTATTAGAATGATCTTACCCTTGACTTCCCTAAGGAATAATGTCTTGTCTATATTTCTACTTGAGAATTTGTTCTCAATGAGAAAGCTAAACATGGTTTCATGTCATGCCCTATGGGCTTGTTTCAACCCATACAAAGCTTTTCTTAGCTTAAACACATAATCAGGAATGTTAGAATTAACAAAACCCGAGGGTTTCTCAGCATAGACCTCCTCTTTTAGGTCATAATTTAAGAAAAATGACTTAACATCCATTTGGTAGACCTTAAAACCTTTATGTGCAACATATGTAAGGAATAGTCTTATTGCTTCTAATCTAGCAACTCGTGCAAAGGTTTGATCAAAGTTAATACCTTCATCTTGTCTGTATCTCTTGGAAATAAATCTAGCTTTATTTTTGATGATAACACTATTCGCATCAAGTTTATTCCTATAAATTCACTTGGTTCCAATGATGTTATGTCCATGCGGTGTGGGAATAGCCTTCCAGACTTTACATCTCTTGAACTAGTTCAATTCTTCTTGCATAGCTACAATCCAATTTGGATCTATATTGACATCTTTAAACTTCTTTGGTTCAACTTGAGAAAGAAAGCTTGAATACATAGCATTTTTGAGGCTTCTGCTCCTTATTATAACACCTTGGCTTGTATCTCCTATGATTTGATCTCTGTGATGATCCCTCAAATGCCTGACGACTGTTGGCATTCTATCTTCATTATCATGAACTTCAATGGTTGTATCCTGTTGGTCTTCACTTATGTCTTGTATATTTGGATCTTCTTCAGGAATGAGCATATATACCATCATCTTCCTCTTGGGTAGTAGGAGGAGTTTTCTTGATGGTCAGTTTAACCATCTTCGATTCTACACCTACAGATCTAGAGGAGCTTGGTAGCTCACTATTAATCATAGATGATTCATCAAACACTATATTGACAGACTCTTCTACAACTTGGTTCTTAGGATTGTAGACTCTATAGGCTTTGTTGTGGTTATTATAACCAACAAAAATTCCCTCATAGGATTTGGCAGCAAACTTAGTCAAGTAGGACTTTCCATTATTAAGCACAAAGCACTTGCTTAAAAAGATCCTGAGATAGGCAAGATTTGGTTTTCTACCTTTCATAATCTCATAGGGAGTCTTGTGATACTTGTTGATAGAAGCTCTATTCAGGACATGACAAGCAGTGTTCACTACCTCGGCCCAGAAGTACTCTAGGAGATAAGTGTCACTGAGTAATGTCCTGCCAGCCTCTATGAGATTCTTGTTCTTCCTCTTAGCAATCTCATTTTGCTGGGGTGTTCTTCGAGAAGAAAATTCCTGAAGAGCTCTCCATAGAACTTTAACATGCCTTCAAACTAAAATTCAATACCATGGTCACTTCTGATTTTGACTACAGAGCTGTCCTTTTTCATTCTAACTTGCTTAACAAAGGTCATAAAGATGTCAAGGGTTTCAGACTTTTTCTTAAGAAAGAAAATCAAAGCAAATCTGAAATAGTCATCAACTATCACAAGTGTGTAGACTTTCCTACCTAGACTATGAACTTGCATAGGACCAAACAAGTCCATATACGAGGTACAAACACCTCTCAGAATCCTTGGCCTCAATGGTCTTAAAGGATGTCTTTGTCTGCTTGCCCTTTTGGCATACATAACAAATGAACTCTTTGGTGCATCTCAGATTGGGTCCATTTCTGACTAGCCCTTCACTGAAGAGCTTGTTGATGGCCTAGTAGTTCAAGTGAGCAAGCCTCTTGTGCCACTGCACACAATAAGAGACTTTCTCATTTGCAACTAGACATACTGATGAGTCTGTACTTAAACATAAGAAGTTTAGATAATAAATATTTCCACTCCTAGTCCCTGTCAAAATGACCTTTTGGTCCCTTGACCTTTTTATCAGACACTCATCCTTGTGGATGACAATGACATAGCCAATATCATATAGTTAGTTGGCTTATGTTAATTAGATTGTGTTGCAATACTTTCACATAAGTTACCTTTGTGATAAAGACTATGTCATTGGTGATCATACTATAGCCCTTGGTAACTTCTCTGTCTGAACCTCCAAAGATCACTTTAGGTCCATTCCTTACTGGAGTATAATCCTTAAGATGGTTCCTTGTTCCAGTCATATGTTTGTAACATCCACTGTCCAAGTACCATATTGACACTGTATGGGTACTTGGACTATCATGCAAACACAGATTAGTTTACCTTAGGAACCCAAAATGGATTGGGTCCTTAGTTCATATTAGCCTAAAAATGACAGTGTCTACCAGCAACAGCCCTGACAGGAAGACTCTCCCTTGTCCATGGCACACTTGGGGTGTGCCAACAATCTTTGGCAAAGTGACCCACTTTGCCACAATACCATCACTCAAAAATATTGTATCTCCTCTTCTGAACAACCTTTGAAGTGTGCAAGTTATTAGTAATTATCAGTTCAGATGGGAGAGCAGCAACCTTCTTCCTATTTCTTTCAGCAAGTATTTGACTGAAAGTGACTCTACTAGTGGATGCACTTGGCTTATTCAGAGTAGTACCAATAGATGTCATCTTTGCAGCTGACATGGAGTTGATGACATCAGAAACAGCCAGGGGAGGCTTACGACTGACTTGCCCTTAGTCATTGTTTTTGCTGAGTGAACATGGGAATAGGCCACAGCCTTATCTTTGAGTGTGGGAGCTGAAGCACCAAACACAAATGATCATGATGGGCCATTTGGATTTTCTTATGGGGAGCCTTCAGTGCACTCAATCTAATGCCCTTTATCCTTTTATTGTAAGATATACTTGTATTCTTACCATAAGAGTTCACATTATTCCAGTGACCATACATATTGTCCTGATCATACTTGTTAGAAGGGAGGATTACCTTTTGAAAGGTGGTTTGAGGCACAATAGGAGCCTTGCCTTTCCCTTTGGAATGGACAACTCTAGAGTTCTACTTCAACCCTAAACATCTCATATCCTTTTGAGAGGTGAAGGAGTTAATCAGTGGCAAAACTATTTTGGGCTTTGATAAGTTATCCATAAGCTTCCTCTCCTTGAGGAGCCTCTCTTCAAGATCTATGATGTTCTTGTTCTTCTGGCTAATGGTGCCAATTTGGATAACTGAGACTGTCTTCAGCTAACTAACTTCCCTCCTCATCTAGGCTAGCAAAGGTGCTAACTCAGACTGTAGGGTGGCATCTTGCTGAAGAGAGGCAATCTCCTCAGCTTGTCTCTTGAAAAGCCTCTTGCTCTTCTTCAAAGCCTCCAAAATAGCTCCATACTTGTCAATCAGTTTATTGACATCATCATCAGATTCTGAACCATCTTTCCCACTGGAGGAAGTGAATGCTTCAGAGTCTGAGCCAGACTTATATACAAAGGGAGAGTTAGGGATAGAGTGCACCTCATCAGGAATAGAATTGTCCTAATTGTCTACAGTTAGGGCTATGAGACTGTACCCATCATTCTCTTCAAAGTCACTGTCAATAGAAGACTGTGGAGCTCTTATGCCAACTGAGGCACCTGGGTGATTAGCCTCTACTTCAATATAGATAAGACCAATGTGTAACACCCCTATCCGTCACATAGCATATAGCAGTAGGTCCGGCCGGGGCCCGACGCCATATACCACGGACAGACCGGTGGGTTACTAGATGAAACCATCATTCCAAACACAACGTCCTACACAGAGCATCTAGCAGAAGCAATTTATTAAGTTGCAAAAGTAAGAACTCAGCCACAAGCATGAATATCCACTAATAAAACCCAACAAGAATGAAATACAAAGTAATAAAAGTGTTGGACTTATGGCCTTACAATAGTTCACTAAATTTAAAACAGTGTCTTACAAACTTCGGCTCGCAGGCCGGCCACACATGAATTAAACAAGTAAACAAACAAGGCCTTCGAGGGTCGGCTCAGCAACTTGGGCTTTGGCTCGCTATTTGCCAATCGGCTCCGCAGCACCTGCAAGCACACTTCACCGCAACGATGGCAAACAAGAATAACGGTCAGCTAAAGCCGACCAAATTATAACGATTCTACCCCCAAACTCGGGGCGGCAATGCTCCTTCCCTGCACTTGTTAGTATAACAAGCAATATAGTGAATAAACACAACATCACAGGTGCAGGCTCACACGACCACACACCTCGTGCTCTCAAGCACTAACTTGGTGAACTCAGTCAAAATCGTAGTCTCACCGCCATCCCTTGTACTGAAAATCTCGTGAGCATTTAGCCTTTGCGACCTAAGCCTAAGGCTCGCACGACTATGCCAGTGGCCAGTCCCTTTTTCAGGTATCTGTCACCAAACCACATAGCCCGGGTCTGTTTCCACTTGCCCGTTGCTCACTCTGCCTAGTCACTTTAAGACGTACGCACTGGCCAAGCTTCTCCCGGATCCCAAAATCGATAACACAAGCACATAATCTAGTTATGTTCAAGGTTGGCTCACAAGCCACAAAGATGGTAGAAATGTGTTTCCGCCCAATTTTTCGGGTGCGCCTTGGAGTTAATCCCCAAGGATCCCTGCTGCAATCTACCACGTAGAAACCCGAAAATAACCAAAGGCACGGAGTCTTCTCCGGCTAATCATGCATAGAAAATCATCACCGATCCAGACCAATATGTCCGGGTAGGCTTCACACATCATGCATATGTCTGTACTACGATTCCGGACTCTAAACAAGGGGGACTTCACATATATACCCCAAGGAACACCACAAACTCATCGCACACTCGCGGGAGAGGGTTTTCCTATGCAAAAGAAGAAGAGCTTCGCATACTCAAGATGAGAATCATTACCCTAGCGTTCCTCTTCATCGCCATGATGAACTACGCGAATGAAAAGCACCGCAATGATCTTGCCTCCGCAGATTGGGCTCGGTTTGCGATTTGGCGCTCCGAATCTCCTCCAGCGACTAGATCTCCCTCTTCCTTCTTCCTCCTTGCTCTCCCTTCTCTCTAGGATTTAGAAAGATAATGGACAAAGGAATATGAGAGTTTAAACTCCCAATCCTGGCCTTAACCCTAGCATGGAGATGCCTGAGCCGTTAGATCCCAAAATAAGGAAACGAACGGCCACGATTCAGCCTGAAAGTAAACTTCCTGGGCCAAACACGGCTTGCGACATGCTCGTGTCCAAGGCCGTGTGCCTCAATCGACGTTGAAACCGTCGCATCTCGAAAAGAACACGGGCACTCGACACGTCTGTGTCAGGCTTGACACGCCCGTATCACCCAGTATACGCCCGTATAGCTGGGCGTGTTCCTCAACCGACAAATTCCCAGCACCAACCCGAGGAGAACACGGGTATTCAACACGCCCGTGTCGAATTTGACATGCCCGTGTCGGACCCGAACACTCCTGGGCTCAGGTCATGTCTATCCCCGACACAACTCGGCTAACAACCCGAGTGGGACACGGCCTGGGACATGCCCGTATCTCAGGCCGTGTTCGTTGGTCGACACTCGTCGACTAAAATTTTGTCGACCACATGACCATCGTCGAACCCGAGCATGACATGCCCGTGTCCCAGGCCGTGTCACCTCTACCAAAACCCAGACTTTGCTCAAAATGCCACCCGTCTCTCTTTTGAGTTTCGGGGCGTTACAGCTCTCCCCATCTTAAAAGGATTTCGTCCACAAAATTACTGAAAGGAAAAGATTCACAAAACCAAAAGTGGTACCTAAGCGAAATAACTCTGGGTACTCCTCAAGCATGGTTTGCTCTCGTTCCCAAGAGAGCTCCTACCGACCGCAATTGTCCCAATGGACCTTAACCATTCTGATCTCCTTGTTACGAAGTCGCTTGACTTCAGAGTCCTCAATACGAATGGGTTTGACCCTTGTCATCAAACCTTCATCCACCGGTACTTGATCAACCACGATCACCTGCGAAGGCTCTTGCACCGCCTTATACAACACTGATATGTGGAATACATCGTGTAGACCACTCAACTCCACCGATAGCTTTAGACGATAAGCCGCTTCACCGATCCGCTCCAGAATCTCAAATGGTCCAAGGTATCTCGGGCTCAGCTTCTTCAAGCATCGTATCCGTGAAACACCCTTGAATGGCTTTATCTTCAAATACACCCAATCGCCAACCGCAAACTCCACGTTCCGATGCTTGGCATTATAGTATTTAGCTTGTATATACTGAGCGATCAGCAAATGCTCCTGAATGGTTCGCACTAATGAAGTGGTGCTTTCCACCTCTTGCTTTTTGTACAACCTTGCATCACCCATTTCTAACCACGACAATGGCGTGCGATATTTTCTACCGTATAGGGCCTCGAAGGGCGTCATTTGTATGCTCGCTCGGTAGCTGTTGTTGTACGTAAACTCCACCAAATACAGATGGTCTTCCCACTACTTTCCGAAGTCCAGGACACACATGTGAAGCATGTCCTCCATCATCCTGTTGACCCTCTCGGTCTGCCCATCCATCTGCGGATGAATGGTTGTGCTGAACTTCAACTTAGTTCCCAGCATTTTTTGTACCAACCTCCAATCATTGGATGTAAAATGCCCATCTCTATCACTCACGATACTGCGGGGCACACCGTACAGTCTAACAATATTATCCACATAAAGCTTTGCCAGTTTCTCCACCGATTCATCCTTCCTATGCGGAATGAAGTGCGACACTTTTGTCAACAGATCTACGATCACCGAGATGGCGTCATTTCCCTTCTGCGACCTCGACAAACCATGCACAAAGTCCATCGAAATGTCATCAAACTTCCACACCGAAATAGGCAAAGATTTCAAGAAACCCCCTGGCTTTTGGCACTCTGTCTTCACTAAGGCACAAGTCTGACACTTAGCCACATATAGAGCCACATCCTTCTTGAGTCCTGGCCACCAGAACAACTTCTTCATATCTCGGTACATCTTCGTGCTCCCTGGGTGAATTGAGTACTTGGTATGATGAGTCCTCGTACATCAACTCCACCCGTAAATTACCCACATCTGGGATGCATAAACGATTTTCCTTCCTTAGCAGTCCATCTTCAACTATAAATTGGGAATTTGACCCATCCAAAGCTGCATCCATGATTTCCTTCATGCTGCTATCCAAATCTATAGCCTGCCAAATCCGATCAGCCAGATCATACTGAACTTCCATCCAGTTCAATAACGCTTCGGCGCTAGTCTGCTTGTCAACACAAGATATATCTAACGCCTCCAACTCCCGAATCAGCCGTTCATTATGAATCGACAACCAGTTGGCTTGTCTGGGAGCCCTGCGACTCAACGCATCCGCAACTGCATTTCCTTTCCCAAACACATAATGAATTTTGAATGTATAGTCCCTCGGGAACTCCATCCATCTCTGTTGCCTCATGTTCAGATCCTTCTGATCCAACAGGTACTTTAGGCTCTTGTGGTCGGTATAAATATCGACCTTTATGCCGTACAAATAGTGCCTCCATAGCTTTAGCACAAAAATTATGGCCGCCAACTACAAGTCATGGACCGAATAATTCTTCTCATGTACTTTCAGCTGACGCGAGCCATACGCGATAACACTTCCATGCTGCAGCAGCACACAGCCCAAACCACTGCCCGAAGCATCGTTGTAGATCTCAAAGTCCTCGGTCCCACTCGGCGAACTTAACACTGGCGTCGTGGTCAACCGATCCTTCAACTCTTCAAAAGCTTGAGCGCACTCGCGTGTCCAAACAAACTTCTGAACTTTCCTGGTCAACTTCGTGAGAGGTAACGCTATCCACGAGAAGTTCTCTATGAAGCGCCTGTAATAGCCGGCAAGCCCCAGAAAACTCCGGACTTCCGCTACCGAAGACAACACAGGCCACTCCCGTATCGCAAAAATCTTCGTCGGATCCACCGCAATCCCTTCACGACTGATTATCTGACCAAGGAACGCTACAGAGGACAACCAGAACTCGCATTTGGAAAACTTTGCGTATAGTTCGTTCCTCCTCAGCATCTCCAAAACCAAATGCAGATGCTTGAAGTGATCTTCTTCGCACTGCGAGTACACCAATATGTCGTCAATAAAGACGATCACAAAACGTTCTAAGTACTCCCTGAACGTCCTATTCATTAGATCCATGAATATTGATGGCGCATTAGTCAGCCCGAACGGCATGACCGTAAACTCGAAATGCCCATACATTATGCCGAATGTTGTCTTTGGGATATCACTCTCCCTTATCTTCAGCTGATAGTAACTAGACTTCAGATCCAATTTTGAGCACACTGATGACCCGACTAACTGATCAAAAAGATCATCAATCCTTGGTATCGGGTACTTGTTCTTTTCTGATAACTTGTTCAGCTCTCTATAGTCGATACAGAGCCGCAAACTTCCGTCCTTCTTCTTAACGAAAAGGACAAGTGCGCTCCAAGGTGACGAACTTGGACGCACATAGCCCTGCTCCAACAACTCCTCTAGTTGAACCTTTAGCTCCACCATCTCCTTAGGCGCAACCTATAAGGAGATCATGACACAGGTTTGGCACCTGGAACCAACTCAATTGTGAAATCGATCTCCCGCTAAGGTGGGGCTCCAAGAAGATTGTCCGGGAACATGTCGGGGTACTCGCACACTACTAGGATACTACCCAAAGTGGGCTTAGGGTTTACAACCTCCACTAATGTAAAGAACAGCTCTGCACGAGCACGGACTGCCTTGACCACCTAGAGAGCAGACATTAAAGTCTTGCTCAACCCCTTCAGTCCTGTAAATGTTGTCTTCTGCCCAGCACCCAACTTGACTTCTTTACGGTTGCAATATATGTATTCCTTCTGCTTCGAAAGCCAGTCCATACCGAAAATGACGTCGAACTCTGCTAGCGGCGGTAACGATGCTAGTAAGTCGAACTCTTGACTTCCAATACGAATCTTTACAGCACAAACTCTGTCCGCACGCATGGAACACCCATTCGGCAGCAACACGTCTAATTTGTCCTTCGCCATCAAAGAAGGGACTCCGATGCGCGATATGAAACCTTCGAACAAAAAGGAGTGTGAAGCTCCCGTATCGAATAGTGCCATTGACAGACTATCGCAAATCAGAACAAAGCCTATACATACAGTAATAAGCTAACAAGCACTAGGTAATAGTATTTAAAGCTAACTTGCTATAAATTTAAACCGTACCTGTCACAACATCCGCTTGTTTGATGGCCTTCTGCTGGCCCAGATTGTAGACTCTTGGTTGAGTCGGAGCATAATGGGATGCGGTTGACTCCACCGCCTTGCCCTTTTCCTCGTAAGTTGCTCCCTGCTTCCTGTCGGACTTTGGACGTCCGCTCCAACAGTCACGGGCAAAGTGCCCCATATTCCCAGAAGTAAAACAAGTGCTCGGGGTTCGGTTAGTAGTTTCCCCCGAGGCAACCCGAAGAAGGGGATGGACCCGACGTCCTAGCCTTCTTATTCCACCTGCGTAAACCGGATTTGGAAGACGACACCTTGAATTCTGAATTCCTAACACCGGAGTCTTTCTTCGCCTGAACATTCTTCATGGCTTTCTCCAAAGACCGGGCCATGTTGACCAAGGTCAGGAAACCCTGCGTCATCGGCCTCGAAAGTAGCAGTCTCAAGTCATCCCTTAGACCTTCGTAGAATCGGCTTGTCTTTCGCTCCTCATCAGCGAAGGTAGTGCTTGCATACTGACCTAAGCGAGTAAACTCGTGGATATATTCATCAACGCTACTCTCACCTTGTACCAGTTTCTGGAACTCGTTTTTCATTGCTATCCTTTGAGCTGAGGGGAGGTATCGTGTCAAGAACAGTCTCGAAAATTCCTCTATCGAGATGTCAAAAAGCTGCATACCCCTCAAATGGTGTAGCTCCAAGCCTTCCCACCATAACCTTGCGTCACCATCCAACAAGAACGTGGCAATTGTGGTCTTCTGCTACTCTTTTGTCTCAGTAGCTATCAACACTCTCTTGACGCTGGAGAGCCAATCCTCTGCTTGGGTTGGAGTTTCCGTCCCTGAGAACACTGGAGGATTGAAGCCCATAACGTGCTTGAGCTATTTCTCCGTTGCTCTCCTAGGCAATACAGGCTCCACTACGACCTGCTCCACTCTCCTTGGCTCTGCCGCGTGGAGCGGTACCTGCTCCACAGTAGGGGCAGGTTGTTGCACCTGTCTCGCAGGCTATGCATTAATCATCGCAAACACTGCCTCTGCTACCAATCGTATGGTCTCAACCGAAGGAGGTGTTGACGGCGCATCATTTGGTGCACTACTCGTCTCAGAAACTGGACGTTCTGATGGCCCTGCACCACTCCTGATCACCTGTAGTCGTATAAAACACCGATAAGTGACCAAACAACATTGCAAAAAGCAATTATAGGAACACGCGGGTTCCTCACACATGAGTATTTTCATTCCTAAGTGGACATTCATGGGTTCTTTTCATGTTATAACGATGACGCAAACATATGTGCTCACCACCCCTTAAAGTGAATTCGTCAACGAATTCATTTAAGTTTGACTGAAACCGGTAGTCTGGTACCAAATTGTAACACCCCTATCCATCACATAGCATATAACAGTAGATCCGGCCGGGGCCCGACGTCATATACCACGGACAGACCGGTGGGTTACTATATGAAACCATCCTTCAAAACACAACGTCCTACACAGAGCATCTAATAGAAGCAATTTGTTAAGTTGCAAAGGTAAGAACCCAGCCACAAGCATGAATATCCACTAATAAAACCCAACAAGAATGAAATACAAAGTACTAAAAGTACTGAACTTATGGCCTTACAATAGTTTACTAAATTTAAACCAGTGTCTTACAAACTTCGACTCGCAGGCCGGCCACACATGAATTAAAAAAGTAAACAAACAAGGCCTTCGAGGGCCGGCTAAGCAACTTGGGCTTTGGCCCGCAATTTGTCAATCGGCTCCGCAGCACCTGCAAGCACAATTCACTACAACGGTGACAAACAAGAATAACGTTCAGCTAAAGCCGACCAAATTATAACGATTCTGCCCCCAAACTCGGGGCGGCAAAGCTCCTTCCCTGCACTTGTTAGTATAACAAGCAATATAGTGAATAAACACAACATCACAGGTGCAGGCTCACACGGCCACACACCTCGTTCTCTCAGGCACTAACTCGGTGAACCCGGTCAAAACTGCGGTCTTACCGTCATCCCTTGGACTGTAAATCTCGTGAGCATTTAGCCTTTCTGACCTAAGCCTAAGGCTTGCACGACTATGCCAGTGGCCAGTCCCTTTTTCAGGTATTTGTCACCAAACCACATAGCTCGGGTCCGTTTCCACTTGCTCGTTGCTCACTCTGCCTAGTCACTTAAAAATGTACGCGCGGGCCAAGCTTCTCCCGGATCCCAAAATCGATCACACAAGCACATAACCTAGTTATGTTCAAGGTTGGCTCACAAGCCACCAAGATGGCAGAAATGTGTTTCCGCCCAATTTTCCGGGTGCGCCTTGGAGTTAATCCCCAAGGATCCCTACTGCAATCTACCATGTAGAAACCCAAAAATAACCAAAGGCACAGAGTCTTCTCCGGCTAATCATGCATAGCAAATCATCACCGATCCAGACCAATATGTCCGGGTAGGCTTCACATATCATGCCTATGTCAGTACTACGATTCCAGACTCTAAACAAGGGGGACTTCACATATCTACCCCAAGGAACACCACAAACTCATCGCACATTCGCGGGAGAGGGTTTTCCTATGCAAAAGAAGAAGAGCTTCGCATACTCAATATGAGAATCGTTACCCAAGCATTCCTCTTCGGCGCCATGAAAAACTACGCGAATGAAAAGCACCACGATGATCTTGCCTCCGCAGATCTGGGCTCGGTTTGCGATTTGGCGCTCCGAATCTCCTACAGCGTCCGGATCTCCCTCTTCCTTCTTCCTCCTTGCTCTCCCTTCTCTCTAGGATTTAGAAAGAGAATGTACAAAGGAATATGAGAGTTTAAACCCCCAATCCTGTCCTTAACCCTAGCATAGAGATGTCTGAGCCGTTAGATCCCAAAATAAGGAAACGAACGGCCACGATTCAGCCCGAAAATAAACTTCCTGGGCCAAACACGGCTTGCGACACGCCTGTGTCCAAGGTTGTGTGCCTCAATCGACGCCAAAACCGTCGCATCTCGAAAAGAACACGGTCATTCGACACGCCCGTGTCAGGCTTGAAATGCCTGTGTCACCCAGTACACGCCCGTGTAGCTTAGCGTGTTCCTCCACTGACACATGCAAAGCACCAACCCGAGGAGAACATGGGTATTCGACACGCCCGTGTCGGACCCGAACACGCCTGGGCTCAGGCCATGTCTCTCCCCGACATAACTCGGCTAACAACCCGAGCAGGACACAGCCTGGGGCACGCCCGTGTCTCAGGCCGTGTTCCCTGGTCGACACTCGTCGAATGTAATTTTGTCGACCACATGACCATTGTCGAACCCGAGCACGACACGCCTCTGGGACACGCCTGTGTCCCAGGCTATGTCACCTCTACCAAAACTCAGACTTGGCTCAAAACGCCACACGTCCCTCTTTTGAGTTTCGGGGCATTACACAATGTAGGCCTCTTCTTCTTCTAATTCTGAAGACTCAAAATCACTGTCTGATAGGTTGATCTTTGTCTAGGCCAAGAAGCTCTTTTCATCCTTCTTGTTCTTGTAATGCTTCTTGTCTTCAGACATCTTGTGCTCCTTCCTTTTGATTGGATAGTCAGCAATGACATGTCCACTCCTGTTGCAGCAGTAGCAAACAATATTTATCTTAATATGTTTGTTCTGCTTAAAGTCATACCTTTCCCCAGAGGGGTCATTTCTAGACTTGTCCTTGCTGGAATAGAGCTTTCTTGAAGTGGAGCTTAAAGAGCCCTTGTACTTCCACTGTCTTCTCCTCCTTAGCTTTTTCTTGAACTGTTTTGAGAACAAAGTCAGTTCTCCATCAGACAGTTCATTCCCTAAGGAGCTGGGATCTGAACTCTCAGAGTCTACAACTCTCCTTGATGAAGAAGGTGTCTTTTCCTTGATCCTTGTTGCTTCAACTCTGAAGGCTACAGGTGTTTCTTTGTTGAGAGTTTTGGCAGCATCTTCTTCTGCCCTTCTGGAGTTCAGTTACATCTCATGAGACAACAACTTCCCAAATAGATTTTGAGGCAATTTGTTGGCCAAGTTTCCAACCTCTCTAATGGCACAGGTCTTGATATCTCATTCCTTATTTAGGGATCACAAGAACTTGTCATTTAGCTCATAGTTTGTGAACTATTTGCCATAGGTGATCATACTGTTCACTATCATAAAGAACTTCTCATAGCATTCAGCTATGGAATCTTTCATGTCTTTCTTGAAGGCCTTATATTGCTGATTCGGGAGGGATTTCCTTCCATCCCTCACCAAGTATGTCCATTCCATCTATTCTATAAGAGAATCACACATCTCTTTAGCAGTCCTGCAGTGAATCAGGTTCTGGAAAGTGGAGTCATTTATAGCACTGACATTGATGTTTTGAGCCGTTTTATTCATGATTGCCAGAATGACTTCATCATTGGTCATCTCAGTGTACTTCTTTGGAGTCTGGACATTAACATCAATGACAGAGACCTTCATGAGAATGAAGGGTCCCTCTTGAACTGTTATGAATATTCTTGGGTTTGAGGCTTCCATGAATAGCCTTACCCTTTCTTTCCAAATCCCAAAGTTCTCTTTCCTGCAAATAAGAAGCTTCACGGAGCTCAACTCCTTGTAATTCTCACCTGAACCCATGGAGATAAACTTTAGCTACTCTTGGAGATCTATTCAGACTATTAAGTCTTCTTTGAAATATCTCTCTCTGATATCTCTTGAAAGTCTTTGTTCAAGAATAGCTATACACCTAGAGGGGGTTAGTAGGTTTTCAAGTCTTTATTACACCATTTTAAAGTGGTTGAGTTATGATTTATATTGTAATATTAGCTTTTAAGAACCACAATAGCACGCCGATTTTATAGTGGTTCCTCTATCTCGGGTACATCCACTTTCCCCCTTCACTTATTTAATATTAAGCTAGATTCGGCTAACTCCTCCTTTATCTAAGCTCCTTGAGCTTACACCACAGATCCCGCAAGATCCTACACCTTAGTGTGAAGCACACTCCTATAACTCAGAGTATAACAACTCCTACCTCAGGCTAAACGGCCCTACACTCAGAGATATCAGATCTCCTACCTCAGATCTACACAGAGATCCTACCTTAGGCTAAATAGCCCTACCTCAGATCCTAAACAGGATCCTACAACTATGTGGCTTAACTCCTACACTCAGCCTTTATATTGCAGGCATACAACTCAGATCAATAGATGATCCTACAGAATTAGTAAGGGTTTGATGATGACCGAATCCAAGGAAATAGTTCTCTGAGCCTTCTTTCTAAACTGAGAAAACTCAATCTTATCTTCTTCTCAGCAACATGAATATTGATCTTCAGTATTTTTGCTAGTGCTGAGAAGACAATCTACAGAGCTCTATTTCTTCAAGCCTTTGATGTAATAGTGTTGAGAGCAGTGGCCTTGAATATGAACAGCAATTTTTGAATGCTCTACTTCTCCTTCTTCTCTTACAGAAAAAGAGTTTTATGTTCCTGTTGTAGAAGACTTAATGATTTTTCAGTTCTTGTATTTTATTCAAACACACAGCTTCTATCTGTATATTACGGACCTTCTATAGATCCAATTGTAAAAGATTTTCAATTGATGGAGAAGATGACTATGCCGAGAAAAAAATCTTTTAATTTCTCTGTAAAGTGCTTTTTAAGTCCCGCCATCCAATGACTCTTTTCTCGGTATGGGCAAGCTAAAATTGATAACTACAAAGTAACTTTAGTTTTAATTGATGTACTAAAGGCGTACGGTGCCATTTGTCTTCTAGCGCCGCAAGTCCCGTAATATTTGAATTTTGTATGATGTTAGCATGACTTGCCTGTGGACTTAGCAGTTTTTAGTTGCAGGCATTGAATGCAGTCAAGTGACTTGACACAAAAACACTTGGCAGAAAATCTATTTTCTGAGGCGTTGAGTGAGTCTTCATCACTCAACGCATTTGACTTGTATAGCCTAACTGATATGGCGTTGAGTGAGCCTTCATCACTCAATGCTTTTGGACTTAGTAGAATTCTTCTTGTTGAAGGAGTTGAGTGAAGCTTCTACACTCAACGCTTCTGAACTTTGCTGAATAACGTATGAGGCATTGAGTGATCTTTCTTCACTCAACGATCTGTACTTGGTTGAATTCCATTTGAGTAGGCATTGAGTGAACTGTTTTCACTCGACACTTCTGTTCTTAGACAGATTTCAATTTAGCAATACTGAGGCTTTGACTGTTGGATCTCCTGTCAACACTTTTAGACTCCTGGAATTGAGTGAAGAGTATTCACTCAATGCTTTTGGCCTTAGCCAGTTTTCTACTTTTCCAGCAACCTGTCTTAAGTCCAACTAGCATTGTGACCCTAACAACATGTTGGGTCTATTGATCCCAATATCCTAGATTTATAAGAAGTCAAACAGGTCAATGGTATACACATAGTTATATTTGATGTATGTTTAAGTTCATGCATACAGGTTGGTCTTTGTCACAATGATTGGACATATAGTTCAAGAGACAATGATAGGTGGACTCAAAATGATAGGCTGGAAAGTTAGAAATTTGCCTAAGTCCACAGGCTTTGAGTGATGCAAGCTCACTCAACGCTCTCAACGCCAAACAGCTAATAGCGCTGAGAGAAGGCTAACAGTCAAAGCTTACAGTATTGACAAGGTAGAAAATTGGCTAAGTCCAGAAGCGTTGAGTGAAGCTTATACACTCAATGCTCTCAACGGCATACAGCTAATAGCGCTGAGAGAAGGCTGGCATTCAAAGCTTACAGTATTGACAAGGCAAAAAATTGTCTAAGTCCAGAAGCATTGAGTGAAGCTTATACACTCAACACTCTCAATGTTATATGGCCAGAATCGTTGAAGTCAAGGAGATGTCGTCAAATCCTAAGCAGTGGAAGCCAGAAAATTGACTAAGTCCAGAAGCGTTGAGTGAAGATTATATACTCAACGCTCTCAACGCCATCAGGCAGAGTTAAAGAATATGGCAAAGGCAAAAATCATTGAGTGAGGGATATACACTCAACGCTCTCAACGCCTAGCAGAGCAGAAATATTTTTAAGTCCAGATTCGTTGAGAATGGCATATTCACTTAACGCCACTCAATGCCTAGTAGAGCTGAAGAAAATTATAAGTCCAGAATCATCGAAGTATTTCTTATCCAGTTTTTGTCAAGCTGATCTTTGATTTCGTCGAGCTAAGTTTAGATTTTGTCGAACTCAGCTTTCACATGTTCGTCGACCTGAGGATTTCTGGAATGATGCTTGATTTCGTCGAGCTGAGTTCTGGATTCATCAAACTAAGTTTTGAGTTCGTCGAACTGAAGTTTTCTGAGATGATGCTTGATTTCGTCGAGCTGAGCCCTAGATTCATCAAACTAAGTTTTGAGTTCATCAAACTGAAGTTTTCTTAAGTATTGCTTGATTTTATCGAGCTGAGTTCTGGGTTAATCGAACTGAGTTTTGAGTTCGCCGAACTGAGGATTTCTGAAGTATTGCTTAATTTTGGCTAGGTCTAGAATGATGCTGACGTCAGCAAAGTCAACAAGTTAATGATTTTCTGATTTGTTATATAATTGCTGCAAATCAACATTAACGTCACCGTCAGTCTACAGTGAATCTCAATTTGATTAAGCTGAGGTTTTAACCACAGTTAAAACTGGGAAACATGTCAAACATCCCACAAATCGATGGGGTTATAAATAACAGCTGAGATTAAGATCAAATTAGTTATTCTGATTAACATTCTAAAAAACGAAAAGCATGAGTTCATCGTCTTCATCCACCATTATTACAGAACCAAGAACTTCAATTGAAAATTTTGAAGGGTTTCTGAGTTCATTGGTGCAATCAACATCTACTATAGCAAGATCAGTGGATTTCTCTGAGGAAGATGAATCAGTCTAGGCAAACCCTAACTGAAGTTGATTCACGATCCAAGTTGAGCCAAATCTGAAGATCTATCTCTGGATTGTTGAAGAAGAAGAAGATATCTTCACAGAGTTCTTTCTCCACAGAAGGAGAGGCAGAGCAATTCATTTCCTGTAAATAAAGGTTAGCTGATTAAAGATATTCATTCTGAATCTTCCCCTTTCATTAGCAAGAATAGGATCAAGGTCCTAAGAAACTTCCAGCATAAGCAGCAGATAGTTAAAGATTGTCATCCTTATTGCTGGAAAGCAGATAGGGCTGAGAATTTCTCAGCGCAGGAAGAAATTGACTCAAAGAATAACTTCTCTTGAGTCAAATCAACAAACACTTTCAAAATCAGAGGATCTGTGAAAGATCTGTGTTGAGGCCTAAATTGATTAGGTTGTGTGTGAGATCTGTGAGATCTAATTGTAAAGCTTAAATTATAAAGGCTGTGTGATTGAATTCTTGTGTGAATCTGTGTGGCGTTGTTTCTCCCATCCTGTGTAAAGGGCATTTGTGCATGTGTGTGGTTATCAGGTGATTACTGTGTGGAGGGTTGTGAGACAGTGTTGTAAGTTACAGTGGAGACTGACTGATCTAGTAGGATCGTGCTGTAATCTTAGAGGAGACATAGTTTTTGGAGAAGAGCCTTGTCTAACATACTGTTAGAAAGGCGAAGAGGGACAGTGGATGTACCCATATACTGGGAAACCACTATAAATCTAGTGTGTCGTGTTTTGTGTTATGATGTGTTGAATCTTGTTTTCTTAAAAGCTGAAATAAATATACACAGTAGGACATAAGTCTTAGAAGATTTTAAAGACTCAAGAAAAGACTGCAATAACCTATTCACCCCCCCCCCCCCTCTAGATGATTAGTTACCCTTGTAATCAAAGACTTTCAAGTGGTATCAAAGGGAGGTGAAAATCTTTGATTACAAGGGTAGCTAATCACCTAGAAGGGGGTGAATATGTTATTGCAGTCTTTTCTTGAGTCTTTAAAATCTTCTATGACTTATGTCCTACTGCGTATACTTATTTCAGCTTTCAAGAAAATAATATTCAGCCCAGCACAACACAAAACACAGCACACCAGATTTATTGTGGTTTCTCAATGTATGAGTACATCTACTGTCCCTCTCCACCTTTCTAATAGTATGTTAGACAAGGCTCTTCTCCAAAAACTATGGCTCCTCAGAGATTACAGCGCGATCAGATTGGATCAGTCAGTCTCCGCTGAGACTTACAACACTGACTCACAACAATCCATATAGTAATCACCTGATAGCCACACATAGGCACAAATGCCCTTTTCACAGGCTGGGAGAAACAGCCCCATACAGATTCACACAGGAATCCAATCACACAACCTTTATAATTTTGGCTTTATAATTAGATCTCACATATAGCCTAATCAATCAATTCCCCAACACAGATCTTTCACAGATCCACTAATTTTGAAAGTGTTTGTTGATTTGACTCAAGAGAAATTATTCTCTGAGTACATTTATTCCTGGGCTAAGAAATTCTCAACCTTATCTGCTTCCAGCAACAAGGATGACAATCTTTGACTATCTGATGCTTGTGCTGGAAGTTCCTCAGGACCTTGATCCTGTTCTTGTTGATGAAAGGAGAAGATTCAGAATAAATATCTTCAATCAGCTAACCTCTATTGATAGGAAATGAATTACTCTACCTCTCCTTCTGTCCATAGAAGACTCTGTGCAGATATCTTCTTCTTCTTCAACGATCCAGAGATAGATCTTCAGATTTGGCTCAGCTTGGATCGTGAATCAACTTCAGCTAGGGTTTGTCTAGACTGATTCGTCTTCCTCAGAGAAATTCTCTGAATCTTACTGTAGCAGATGTTGATTGCACCAGTGAACTAAGAAACCCTTTAAATTTTTAAATTGAAGTTCTTGGTTCTGTAACAATGACGGATGAAGACGACGAACTCCCGCTTCTAGTTTTTTAGAATGTTAATCATAATGACTAATTTGATCTTAATCTCAGTTATTATTTATAACCCCGTTGATTTGTGGGATGTTTGACATGTGTCCCAGTTTTAACGGTGGTTAAAACCTCAGCTTAATCAAATTGAGATCCACTATAGACTGACGGTAACGTTAATGTTGATTTGTAGCAATTACATAACAAATCAGAAAATCATTGACTTGTTGACTTTGCTGACGTCAGCATCATTCTGGACTTAGCCAAAATCAAGCAATACTTCAGAAATCCTTAGTTCGGCGAACTCAAAACTCAGTTCGACGAACTCAGAGCTCAGCTCGACAAAATTAAGCAATACTTCAAAAAACTTAAGTTCGACGAACTCAAAACTTAGTTCGACAAATCCAGGGCTCAGCTCGATGAAATCAAGCATCATCTCAGAAAACTTCAGTTCGACGAACTCAAAACTTAGTTCGACGAATCTAGAATTCAGCTCGACAAAATCAAGCATCATTTAAGAAATCCTCAGGTCGACGAACAGGTGAAAGCTGAGTTCGACGAAATCTGAACTTAGCTCGATGAAATCAAAGCTCAGCTCGATGAAAATTAGATAAGCAACACTTTGACGATTCTGGACTTAGAATTTTCTTCAGCTCTGCTAGGTGTTGAGTGGCGTTGAGTGAATAAGCCATTCTCAACGAATCTGGACTTAGAAATATTTCTACTCTGCTAAGCGTTTAGAGCGTTGAGTGTATATCCCTCACTCAATACTTTTTGCCTTAGCCATATTCTTCAGCTCTGTCTGATGGTGTTGAGAGCGTTGAGTGTATAAGCTTCACTCAATGCTTCTGGACTTAATCAATTTTCTGGCTTCCACTACTTAGGCTTTTACATCATCTCCTTGACTTCAACGATTCTGGCCATATGGCGTTGAGAGCGTTGAGTGTATAAGCTTCACTCAACACTTCTAGACTTAATCAATTTTCTGTCTTGTCAATACTGTAATATTTGACTGTTAGCCTTCTCTCAGAGCTATTAGCTGTATGGCGTTGAGAGCGTTGTGTGTATAAGCTTCACTCAACGCTTTTGGACTTAGTCAATTTTATGCCTTATCAATACAGTAAGCTTTGACTGCAAGCCTTCTCTCAGCACTATTAGTTGTATGAAGTTGAGAGCGTTGGGTGAGCTTGCCTCACTCAATGCCTGTGGACTTAGTGATGTAGGCCACGGGTTTCGACACCGTAACGGCTAAGGGATTCACACGCTCGCTTAATTATAATTACTATTACGCTCACACGAAGAATAAACACAGCCACTACGCAAGTTACAATAATTAAGTTAATAGGATTCGGGGGGTTCGCTAGGCCCCTTAAGATAATATCAAGGCTATAGGCCAAGATCCTCTCAAGCGAAATGAACCCACGCGGTTCGGTCAAGCGTACGTTGTACCAAAAGAGACACCACCGAAAATAAGGATTCGGATAACGGGTGGTTCTCTCCCAACGAAATAAAATGAGGGCCGCCACGCCTCACGAATTCAAATGGGAATCAAATAACAATAACAATAATTTAATAGATATTATCCACGAAAATTCTACCAATCACAAATCACACGAGATGCTAAATGCCCAAAGAAAAGATCTAAGAGAGAAACACACAAGAGTGGAGACGTTCGTTACCCAACCGGAATGGATGATTCCGATTTAACTCTCTTTGGATCGCTCCATTCCGGATCCACCGAAAGCGTGCCGGTTGGAGGGAAACTCCAAGTTCTTCGTTGCCTTCCGACGCCATTGAAGTTTCACAAGATTCACCACAAGCTTTGGCTGATTCTTCTCTTGGGTTAGAAGATGGGGCTGATTTGGATCTCACCAAAGGAACCGTTTTTTTTTGTGGGAAGAGGAGATATGTGATGGTCGGGTTTTGTTGAGAGGTATGAGGACGGTTTTGTGGAGGAGAGGTGGTGGTCGGGTTGATGTTGAAAGGGGGGCTCGGGTGTGGTGATGGAGGTGGAGGCCGACGGCTAGGGGAGGTGGCAAGTGGTCGGCCTTCTTGAAGATGAAGAGGAGGGCTCGGTTTTTGGAGAGGGATTGAAGGTTATGGTTGATTATTGGAAAGGAGGAGGTGGAGGTAGAGAGGAGGCCGAAATAGGGAGAGGAAGGAGAGGGGTGGCCGGCGGCCAAGGAGGAGAGGGGGTAGGGGAGCCGAACTCCAAGAGGAATAGGGAAGAGGGAAAACCAATTTAGGGTTTCAATTTTAATTCATTCATTCACTAACCCAAAATCCAATACAACATAGCCTTATATAGGCTTTACAAAGACAAGGGTTATAAGCATCCCAAATGTGGCTAAACAAAGGCCAAAATGAAATGACAAATAATTAAAACTTTTGGCTAAACAAAGGCCAAAATGAAATGACAAATAATTAAAACTTTTGGCTAAATATTGGCCAAATAAAAACATAATTAAAATCTGAAATAATATTAAAATGACGCGGCGGAGATTTGACACGACATTGGCGGAGATGTTGACGCAGCCATGGCGGAGGATGTGACAAATCTTCATCTCGAGGCGGCGAAGGAACATCAAGCTTGAGTCGGCACCAAGATAAACCGGGTCACCATAATCACTGGAAGGGGATCTTCTTCGGCAACATGACGTGGATCTTTGACATGTACCGGATCACCAACGTCGTCCGGTGGGGGACGCTCCAAGTCAACATGTCGGGGGGTGGCGGCGCCATCAATCCTCCCCCTCTCAAAAATACTCATCACTGATGAGTAGTCCCGGGTATAATCGTTGAGGAAGAGGAACCTGCAAAGCAAAAGGTGGTCTTGGGGGGACCTCAAAGACGCATTAGACAAATAAGAACAAAGTATTTCCACAACATCAACCAACATACCTCCGATGAAGACCGGAGAAGAGAACGATCCAAACAAACTATCACCACCCAACCCAATAGAAAGCATAGTGGAATATGTAAACGGAGAGATAGACTTTTCAAGGGGCATAGAAGCATGACGCGTAAAGTATGAAAAGTAGAAAATAGGAGCGATGCCCCAATCAATGAAAAATTCTACAAGAAATGTCATGCTACTAAATTTCCATAAGATTCGCAAATAATGGACTGGTCGGTTCATAAATATTTCTGAGGTGCTCGGAGGCATCCGTTCAGGGACGAGACAAACCAAAACCAAATCACTTATATAACGGTAGGATACTCTCTGATTCCAACAAACAATCTTAAGACTGTGTGGGGAGAACCCATGTGCAACGTGACTTGCTTTAACAGTGGGCAGTAACGGGACCAAGTCAGGTGGCACGGGTGCTTTAAAAGCAGTGGTGAAATCAACGCCATACAACGTCGTAGTTTTAAATTTAAACTTAAATTTAAATTTTAAAACGTCATGAATAAAAGCTAACGGAAAACACTCACCACTATATATAGAACGGGGCGCTCCCGGATTTGACATGACGTGCGGGCAACACAACTTAACATTCGTAACTACGTTCACTAGCGTGTGCGTGCACGGGTCATCAAAAGGCGGGGGATAAATGCGTGCGACCGAGCTTGGCAAATAAGTTTGTCAAGGGGACATCACGTCATAAGGCACCATCGCCAAGGTACCACTAGTAATCCAATTCGAAACTTCAAAACACGGATTTGACTTCCAATAAAGATCATTCGGTCGCAACCCAATAAAGTCGTAAGAAAATTCAAACAGTGAATTCGCTCTTATGAAAAAATCATCCGACATGTCTTCTAAATCATGTGGTAAATCATGTATTTCAGATTCAGTGATCGTATCATAGATCGGCAACACTACAACGAGATCAGGCGTTACAAACGGTAGAGAGTTAAAATCACATTCAAGTTTAGGCAAAGGAGTTAGCATTAGGGGATGCTCATCCGGTTCCACTTCAATATCGTATTCCAAAAGTTTAACTCCTTTACTAGAACAATCTTTCAACACATCAGTCCTGACATCAGTTATAGTGAAAATCTCAGAAACGGGCACTTCGATACGTTTCGGACTAGAAATAGCAAGCTCATGTCCTAACAGATCGTCAAATGAATCACGACTGGGTAATCTCTCAGCAGACTGTAACTCTTCTGACTCAGCTAGAATATCAATCGACTTAGGATCATCAAAAGGCTCCACAACAGTCAAAGGGGATGGCTCCAAAATGTCGTCGAAAAGGAGTGGAGAGGGTTCCTCAAATGAGAAATCCTCATCCAAGTCACTCGGGTAACCAATCTCCTCATCGTCGCTCATGTTGTCAACATTAACAGCATCGTCCTCAGTGACGGGCGTACTCGTAATCGCAAGCTCAGATTCAATCACGCTGATAGGAACACTCTCATAAACAGGAAGGGGTCTAGTGCCCTAGCGGGGAGAAATAAAATCATGAGACGTCCTCATACGGGAGTACGAGGGAACATGCTGGTTCGATGTAGGCAAAATCTTAGGCGGCGTCTCACTCAAATAATCAGACGACGGAGAGCGGCAGTATGGAGGGTAATACTCATCCGTTAATAAATTTTTCATAATCTGTCAACCTATACGTGGGTCGACGGAGGGCATTCCTAAACGTCTTTCCTCATTGAGCCAGAAAGTATGGGCTCGACCAAATAATTGCAGTCTCACAACGGGAATCCTGTGGGGATCCACAATACGATATTGCTCAAAATAATGCTCCATGTCGTTCACCCAACATAGAAACACTCGCGGTCCACCTAGCCCATCATATGTTAGAGCAGGAATCCTATCACGCCTAGAGGTGCGCGGAACAACTTGATTAGCCTTTAGTTGGCCAATCAACCCCTTAATCTCGTCCACTACCGGGCAATGGAAAGGCTTTCTAACTTTCATGACGGAACCTAAAGATTTCAATCGGGAAACGTGAACATCGTAGGCCTTTTTTTTTTTAATTTTCAGCGGGAAAATGGGGATAGACTACTCGGATTAAGTGCAAAAATACAAAGAAATATAGTCTGGTTCAATTTAATTTTCAAAGATCGATTTGTTCCCGCTAATATTTTAAAATAATATATATATATTTTTTGGTATTCTTACTGGCAAAAATATGGAGATTATTAATAATTTTTTTCTGATTTTTTTATTGCTGAAAATAAAATTTTGTCGGCTATTGGCAGACCACAAATTGTTTTTTTTTTTTTGGTAATTCTTATTAAAAATAAGAGGGATAAAGTCTAAAATTTTATTCTTTTAAAATTGGAGAAATTTTGAAATTTTAAATTCGAAATTTGAATTTTCAATTTTGAAATTTGAATTTTGAATTTTGAATTTTGAAATTTGAAATTCGAAATTTTGAAATTTGAAATTTATATTTTCTTTACCCTACCAAAAATAGAATGATGGTGCCGATTAGGAAATCGACAATAACCTCCTTCTGATACCAAATTGATGTAGGCCACGGGTTTCGACACCGTAACGGCTAAGGGATTCATACGCTCGCTTAATTATAATTACTATTACGCTCACACGAAGAATAAACACAGCCACTACGCAAGTTGCAACAATTAAGTTAATAGGATTCGGGGGGTTTGCTAGGCCCCTTAAGATAATATCAAGGCTATAGGCCAAGATCCTCTCAAGCGAAATGAACCCACACAGTTCGGTCGAGCGTACATTGTACCAAAAGACACACCACCGAAAATAAGGATTCGGATAACGGGTGGTTCTCTCCCAACGAAATAAAATGAGGGCCTCCACGCCTCACGAATTCAAATGGGAATCAAATAACAATAACAATAATTTAATAGATATTATCCACGAAAATTCTACCAATCACAAATCACACGAGATGCTAAATGCCCAAAGAAAAGATCTAAGAGAGAAACACACAAGAGTGGAGACATTCGTTACCCAATCGGAATGGATGATTTCGATTTAACTCTCTTTGGATCGCTCCGTTCCGGATCCACCGAAAGTGTGCCGGTTGGAGGGAAACTCCAAGTTCTTTGTTGCCTTCCGACGCCGTTGAAGTTTCATAAGATTCACCACAAGCTTTGGCCGATTCTTCTCTTGGGTTAGAAGATGGGGCTGATTTGGATCTCACCAAAGGAACCGTTTTTTTTGTGGGAAGAGGAGATATGTGATGGTCGGGTTTTGTTGAGAGGGATGAGGACGGTTTTGTGGAGGAGAGGTGGTGGTTGGGTTGATGTTGAAAGGGGGGCTCGGGTGTGGTGATGGAGGTGGAGGCCGACGGCTAGGGGAGGTGGCAAGTGGTCGGCCTTCTTGAAGATGAAGAGGAGGGCTCGGTTTTTGGAGAGGGATTGAAGGTTATGGTTGATTATTGGAAAGGAGGAGGTGGAGGTAGAGAGGAGGCCGAAATAGGGAGAGGAAGGAGAGGGGTGGCCGGCGGCCAAGGAGGAGAGGGGGTAGGGGAGCCGAACTCCAAGAGGAAGAGGGAAGAGGGAAAACCAATTTAGGGTTTCAATTTTAATTCATTCATTCACTAACCCAAAATCCAATACAACATAGCCTTATATAGGCTTTACAAAGACAAGGGTTATAAGCACCCCAAATGTGGCTAAACAAAGGCGAAAATGAAATGACAAATAATTAAAACTTTTGGCTAAATAAAGGCCAAAATGAAATGACAAATAATTAAAACTTTTGGCTAAATATTGGCCAAATAAAAACATAATTAAAATCTGAAATAATATTAAAATGACGCGGCGGAGATTTGACACGACATTGGCGGAGATGTTGACGCGGCCATGGCGGAGGATGTGACAAATCTTCATCTTGAGGCGGCGAAGGAACATCAAGCTTGAGTCGGCACCAAGATAAACCGGGTCACCATAATCATCTAGAAGGGGATCTTATTCGGCAACATGACGTGGATCTTTGACATGTACCGGATCACCAACGTCGTCCGGTGGGGGACGCTCCAAGTCAACATGTCGGGGGGTGGCGGCGCCATCACTTAGCCAAATTTCTTACTTTCCAACCTATCACTTTGAGTCTACCTGTCATTGTATCTTGAACTATATGTCCAATCATTGTGACAAAGACCAACCTGTACGCATGAACTTAAGCATACATCAAATACAACTATGTGTATACCATTGACCTGTTTGACTTTTTACAAATCTAGGATATTGGGATCAATGGACCCTACAATCTCCCCATATTTGAAGAAGTCAAAACACCACTTGAGAATTCAATTCTTTGTCAATGATTTACACTAACATAAGCAGCAAAAATATTATTAAAAATGTTATTAAAGCAACAAGAGTGCAAGAGTTACCACATTAGATAAGTTTACCACATTTTTCCCTTGTGCTCCCCCTACTTTCCTGCATCCTTCTGCTGCAAACTGCTTCTTTATTGCTGCTTATGTTGCTGCTAATCCCACTTGCTACTTTGTTCTTATATCACTTCTCCCCCTTTTTGCTTTCTTTGAAATAGCACTTGAAAGTCTGTGAAATAGCTTAGGAGCAGCATGTTATCTACTCCCCCTATTTGAGAGCAGAGAAGCACCTAGAGTAGAACTTGCTCCCCCTCAATAAGAACAACTGAAGTTATACTAAATTCATCATACCCAGTTCAAATTTGAAGGTATTGAACTTTGCTTCATCTAGTGGCTTTGTGAAAATATCAGTCACTTGCTTTTCTGTTGGGACAAACTCAAGACTAATATCCTCACATTCCACATGCTCTCATATAAAATGATATCTAATCTCTATGTGCTTAGTCCTGCTATGTGATACAGGATTCCTAGTTATAGAGATTGCACTTGTAGAGTCACAAAACAAAGGGCTTTTACTTATCTGGAAGTTATAATCTTGGAATTGATGTTGAATCCACAATAATTTTGCACATCAGCTTCCTACAGCTATGTATTCTGATTCTGCAGTAGAAATAGATACACTAGTCTTCTTCTTACTGCTCCAGGATAGTAGTCTTCTACCCAGAAACTGATAGGAACCTGATGTACTTTTCCTATCCTCTCTGCAGCCTGCAAAGTATGCATCTGAATAACAGATTAGCTCAAAATCTCTATTCATAGGGTACCATAGGCTAAGATCTGGTGTGCCCTTTAGATATCTCAAAATTCTCTTAACAGATGAGAAATGAGTTTGTTTGGGGCACTCCTGATATCTAACACAGACATATGTATCATACATGATGTCTGGCCTACTAACAGTGAGGTATAAAAGGGAACCAATTATCCCTCTATACAAAGTTTGATCAACAGATTTCCCTACCTCATCTTTGTCTAAAGACACATTTGATTCCATGGGAGTTTTCATGGAGGAAGCATTCTCCCTCCCAAATTTCTTAAGTAACTCCCTAGTAAACTTAGACTGTGATATGGATAATCCATTAGCAGTCTGTCTTACTTGGTGACCCAAGAAGAACTTAAGTTCACTCATGCTACTCATCTCAAATTTTCCTTGCATAAGTTTGGCAAACTTCCTGCAAAGGTTATCATCAGTAGACCCAAAGATAATGTCATCCACATATATCTGGACTAGGATGATCTCGACCTTAGATTCCCTAAGGAATAGAGTCTTGTCTATCTTCCCCCTTGAGAATTTATTTTTAATGAGGAAGCTAGACAATATTTCATACCATGCCCTAGGGGCTTGCTTTAGCCAATATAGATCTTTCCTTAGTCTATAAAAAAAACAGAATAGTAAGGAACAAAAAAACCTGGAGGTTGTTCCTCATAGACTTCTTCTTTCAAATCTTCATTAAGAAATGCTGATTTCACATCCATGTGATAGACTCTGAACCCTTGGAAAGCAGCATATGAAAAGAATAATCGAATAGCTTCTAGTATTACTATAGGGGCAAAAATTTGATCAAATTCAACACCTTCCTCTCATCTGTACCCCTGAGCCACCAGTCAAGCTTTATTCTTAACTATAATATCATTTTTATCAAGTTTATTCTTTTAGATCCACTTAGTTTTAATGACATTATGTCCTTGAGGTCTAGGAACCAGCTTCCCGACCTTACATCTTTTAAATTGGTTCAATTCCTCTTGCATAGCTCTAATCCAAAACAGGTCTTGGTTAGCCTCTTAAAATTTCTTAGGTTGTACCTGTGATAATAAGCAAGAGTACATTGCTGTGTTGTGACATCTGCTCTTTATCACTACTCCTTGTCTTGCATCACCAAAAATCTGATGGTCTGGATGATCCCTCAGATGTCTTACTTCTGGAGGCAGTATTGCTTCAACATCATGTTCTTCATGATGTTGATCTTCATCCACTTTATGTGGTCCTTGTGCTTCCTCTGGAATGCACACACCCTCTTCTTGGTCTTGCATTGTTGGAGCATTTTCTTCATTTCTCTTGAGAGTGAGCTTTTTCAACCCTAGTTCAGTACCTGTAGAACTAGAAGAAGAGCTTGACAGCTCATTGTTAATCATATTTGCTTCATCAAACATTACATTAATTAACTCCTCTATAACTTGACTTGTAAAGTTATAGATATTATAAGCCTTGCGATGATTGTTGTACCCAACAAATATCCCCTCACAGGCTTTGGCAGCAAACTTAGTTTTATAGAATTTTCCATTGTTGAGTACAAAGCACTTGCTCCCAAAAATTCTGAGATATGCAAGGTTTTGTTTCCTACCCTTCATAATCTAATAGGGAGTCTTATTATGGATCTTGGTGATAGAAGCCATGTTAAGGACATGACAAGCTGTATATACAGCCTCAGCCAGAAATATTCTGGGATAGAAGTGTCATTTAGTAGTATTCTACCAGCCTCTATGAGAGTTCTATTCTTCCTCTCAGCTATCTCATTTTGCTAGAGTGTTTTTGGAGAAGAAAACTCTTGCTAAATCCTATGATGTTCACAAATTCTTATCATGCATTGAGACTGAAACTCGGTCCAATGGTCACTTCTGATTCTGACCACAGTACTGTTCAGCTCATTCTGTATTTGCAAGACAAATGTCTTGAAAACATTTGGGGTTTCAGACTTTTTCTTCAAAAAGAATACCCAAACAAATCTGGAAAAGTCATCAACCACCATAAAGGTGTATACCTTCCTACCTAGACTATGAACTGGCATTGGACCAAACAAGTCCATATACAAGAGGTATAAACACCTCACATAATCTTTAGTCATAATGCCTTTGAAAGAAGCTTTTGTATGTTTACCTTTTTGGCATGCAGAACAAATACCTTCCTTAGAGAATTTCATGTTAGGACCATTCCTAACTAACTCTTGACTATAGAGCTTTCCTATAGTATTATAATTCAAATAAGCTAGCATATTGTGTCATTTGACATAATATGAGGTTTTCACATTTGCAACTAGACAAATGAGAGAGTCTGATGATAAACAAAGAAAATTATGACAATATACATTCCCACTCCTAGTGCCAGTCAAAGTGACCTCTTAGTCACTTGATCTTCTTATATGGCACTTATCCTTGTGGAAAGAAATGGCATAGCCAAGACCACATAGTTGGCTTATGCTTATAAGTTTGTGTTGCAACCCTTCCACATAAGCCACTTTTGTGAAAGTGATTAAGCCATTAGTGATCTTATCATAACCTTTGGTGATCCCTTTTTTGATCCACCAAATATCACCTTAGGCCCATCCTTTACTGGAATGAAATCCTTAAGGATGCTCTTTGTTCCAATCATGTGCCTGAAACAACTACTATCCAAGTACCATATAGGGGTATGGCTACTTGGACTCACCTACAATAAATAAATCACTTATCCTTAGGTCCTCAATTCTCATTGGATCCTAGGTACATGTTAGGCTTAAGATGAACATACCTGCATGCAGCTCTTCTAACAGGTAAGTGTACATTAGCTCTCTGTACACTATTATTATGCCAGCAATCAATGACATAGTTGCCCACTTTTCCACAACACCAGCACTCAAAGATGTTGTACCTCCTTTTAAGGGCTAGTTTAACAGCATTGCTGGCAGTAGCTCTTAGTCCAGCAGGTACATCAGCAGACTTTTTCTAACGTGTTGGGGACGGTACACCAAACCTAAATGGTCCAGGATAGGCCATTTGAACCTCCTTATGGGTTGCCTTATAGCCATTAGCACCCCTGTCATTCCTCCACCGTAGTGGTGAACAACTTTGTTCTTCTGTTTGGAATTACCAGTTCTAGTGTTCCCTTTGAAGCCTATCCCTTTCCTATCCTTTTGGGAGGAGAAGGAATTTATCAAAGGAAACACAGTACATGTCTTTGAAAACTTAGCCACTAGCTCCTTCTCCTTTTGGAGCTTACTTTCTAAATTCCTGATAAATTCATTCTTAAAAGCTATGGTGCCCATCTGAATAACAGTTATGTTCTTCAGCTGGATAACTTCCCTAATTTTCCGCTCTAGCAAAGTTGTTGTTTCAAAATGCTGGGAAGCAGCAAGCATCAGAGATGCAATCTCCTGAGCCTGTTGTTTTGTCAACAACTTACTCCTTCTGAATGCTTCAAGAAGTGTATCATATCTTTCAATCATTTGATCTCTGTCCTCCTCAGATTCAGAGCCATTTTCATCTCTTAATGAAGAAGCACTTGGATCTGAACCAGTCACATATTTGTACTTGGATGAAGAGTTGGATGAAGAGTGTACCTTAGATGGTCCAGGCTGATCCTGGTAGGATTCCTCATGTGACCTTGTCATCAGCCCAATGTAGGCTTCATCATCCTCTTCTGATTCTGATGAGAAAGAATCAGTCCAGCTTTTATCCCTCTTAACAATGAAGGTTTTCTCCTTCTTGCTTCTTTTGTGGTGATGATTCTTTTCACCAGCTTCTTTCTTCTCAGGAATATCAGCAACAACATGACCTGGCTTGTTGCAATAGAAACAAACAATCTTTTTAGAAAACTATTTACTAGGTTTTGGATCATACCTGCCTCTTTGGAGGGTTTCTTCTTATTTCTATAGTAGTCCTCTTTGTGCTGGAAAGAAGAGGTAGGTTTGCTCCTCTACCACTTCTTTTTCATCAGCCTCATAAACTGTTTTGAGAAAGCAGCAAACTCCTCATCAGACATATTATAGCTTGATTCCTCTAGATCTAAATCTTCTGACTCGGCGGCCTTCTTAGGGGAGAAGGATTCTTCTCCTTGCTCCTCTTGGACTATCTACCTTGAAACCCACACTACTTTCTTTGGCCTGACCTCTGCTAGTCTTCTCTTCCTCCTTCCTTGCTGTCAGCTGCATCTCATATGAAAGCAGCTTACCAAATAGTATGATGGTGGAGTATCTACCAGCTTTGCCACTTCTTTAATGGCACAAATCTTAGTGTCCCAGTCTCTAGTAAGAGACCGAAGAAACTTATCCTTTAGCTCATAATTATTAAAGGCCCTGTCATAGGTCTTTAACTCATTGACTGTCCTGAAGAACCTTTCATAATAGTTAGTTATGGTCTCCTCCCTGATCTATCTGAAAGCTTTATACTCTTGATTCAGCATTGACTTTCTATCATCTCTCACTTCCTCACTTCCTTCCATATACACTATCAAGGTGTCTCACATTTCCTTTGAGGTCTTGCAGTGCATCAGATTTTGAAAGGTGGAGTCATCTATGGCACTAACTATGATGTTTTGTGCCCTCTTATCCATTGTTGCTAAGATGACTTCATCCTTAGTCATTTCAGTGTACTTTGTTGGAGTCTGAAGATTTGCATCAAGGACAGATATCTTCATTGGGATAAAGGGTCCTTCTTGACCTGTGATATAGATCCTCGGATCAGATGCTTCCATGAACAATCTGACCCTTTCTTTCCATATACCAAAATTTTCCTTCCTCCAGAGAGGAAGTTTCATGGATCCAAGCTCTTTATGACTCTCTCCTAAACCCATCTTAACCTTCTGGCAGCTACCCTGGATATCTCCTCAGACTGTTAAGTCTTTTCTTAAGTAACCTCTCTCTGATTCCACTTGAAAGTCTTTGATTATAAGGGTAGCTAATCACCTAAAGGGGGTTAAATAGGTTATTGCAGCCTTTTCTTGAGTCTTTAAAATCTTCTTTGGCTTATGTCCTATTGTGTATACTTATTTCAGCTTTCAAGAAAATTATATTCAGCACAATACAAAACACAGCACACCAGATTTATAGTGGTTCCCTAGTGTATGGGTACATCCACTGTCCCTCTCCGCCTTTCTAAAAGTATGTTAGACTAGGCTCTTCTCCAAAAACTATGGCTCCTCAGAGATTACAACACGATCCCACTAGATCAGTCAGTCTCCACTGATACTTACAACACTAGCTCACATCCCTCCACACAGTAATCACCTGACAACCACACACGGGCACAAATGCCCTTTACATAGGCTGGGAGAAACAGCCCCACATAAATTCACACAGGAATCCAATCACACAGCCTTTATAATTTAGGCTTTATAATTAGATATCACAGATCTCACACACAGCCTAATCAATCTAGGCCTCAACACAGATCTTTCACGGATCCACTGGTTTTTAAATTGTTTATTGATTTGACTCAAGAGAGATTATTCTCGGAGTCAATTTCTTCCTGGGCTAAGAAATTCTCAGCCCTATCTGCTTCCCAGCAACAAGGATGATAATCTTTGACTATCTGCTGCTTGTGCTGGAAGTTCCTTAGGATCTTAATCTTGTTCTTGCTAATGAAAGGGGAAGATTCAGAGTAAATATCTTCAATCAGCTAACCTCTATTGACAAAAAATGAATTCATCTATCTCTCCTTCTGTCCAGAGAAAACTCTATGCAGATATCTTCTTCTTCTTCAACGATCAAGAGATAGATCTTTAGATTTGGCTCAGCTTGGATCGTGAATCAACTTCAGTTAGGGTTTGCCTAGACTGATTCGTCTTCCTCAGAGAAATCCTCAGATCTTACTATAGCAGATGTTAATTGCACCAGCAAACTCAGAAACCCTTTCGATTTTTCAATTGAAGTTCTTAGTTTTGTAATAATGGCGGATGAAGACGACGAACACCCACTTCTCATTTTTAAGAATGTTAATCATAATGACTAATTTGATCAGCTGTTGTTTATAACCCCGTCGATTTGTGGGATGTTTTACATGTGTCCCAGTTTTAACGGTGGTTAAAACCTCAGCTTAATCAAATTGAGATCCACTATAGACTGACGACGACGTTAATGTTGATTTGCAGTAATTACATAACGAGTCAGAAAATCATTGACTTGTTAAATTTGCTGACGTCGGCATCATTCTGGGCTTAGCCAAAATGAAGTAATACTTCAAAAATCCTTAGTTCGATGAACTCAAAACTCAGTTCGACGAACCCAGGGCTCAGCTCGACAAAATCAAGCAATACTTCAAAAAACTTCAGTTCGACAAACTCAAAACTTAGTTCGACGAATCCAGGGCTTAGCTCGACGAAATCAAGCATCATCTAAGAAAACTTCTGTTCGACGAACTCAAAACTTAGTTCGATGAATCCAGAACTCAGATCGACGAAATCAAGCATCATTCCAGAAATCCTCAGGTCGATGAACAGGTGAAAATTGAGTTCGATGAAATCTGAACTTAGCTCGATGAAATAAAAGCTCAGCTCGATGAAAATTGGATAAGCAACACTTCAACGATTCTGGACTTAGAATTTTCTTCAGCTCTGTTAGGCGTTGAGTGACATTGATAGAATAGGCCATTCTCAACGAATCTGGACATAGAAATATTTTTGCTCTGCTAGGCATTGAGAGCGTTGAGTGTATATCCCTCACTCAACGCTTTTTGCCTTAGCCATATTCTTCAGCTCTTCCTGATGGTGTTGAGAGCGTTGAGTGTATAATATTCACTCAACGCTTCTGGACTTAGTCAATTTTCTGGCTTCCACTGCTTAGGCTTTGACATCATCTCCTTGACTTCAACGATTCTGGCCATATGGCGTTGAGAGTTTTGAGTGTATAAGCTTCACTCAATGCTTCTGGACTTAGACAATTTTCTGCCTTGTCAATACTGTAAGCTTTGGCTGCCAGCCTTCTCTCAGTGCTACTAGTTGTTTGGCATTGAGAGCGTTGAGTGTATAAGCTTCACTCAACGCTTCAGGACTTAGTCAATTTTCTGCCTTATCAATACTGTAAGGTTTGACTGTCAGCCTTCTCTCAGCGCTATTATTTGTATGGTGTTGAGAGCGTTGAGTGAGCTTTCCTCACTCAACGCTTGTGGACTTAGCTAAATTTCTGACTTTCCATCCTATCACTTTGATTCCACCTATCATTGTCTCTTGAACTATATGTCCAATCATTGTGACAAAGACCAACATGTATGCATGAACTTAAACATACATCAAATACAACTATGTGTATACCATTTACATGTTTGACTTCTTACAAATCTAGTACATTAGGATCAATAGACCCAACAGTAGGTTACTCAATAAAAGACTTAATAGTTTGAGGAGATATCTAGGGTAGCTGCTAGAAGGTTAAGATGGGTTCAGGAGAGAGTCATAAAGAGCTTGGATCCATGAAACTTCCTTTCTATAAGAAGAAAAAATTTGTTATATGGAAAGAAAGGGTCAGATTATTCATAGAAGCATCTGATCCTAGGATCTATATCACAGTTTAAGAAAGACCCTTCATCCCAATGAAGATATCTGTCCTTGATGCAAATCTTCAGACTCCAAAGAAGTACACTGAAATGACTAAGGATGAAGTCATCTTAGCAACAATGGATAAGAGGGCACAAAACATCATAGTTAGTGTCATAGATGACTCCACCTTTCAAAATCTGGTGCACTGCAAGACCTCAAAGGAAATGTGGGATACCTTGATAGTGTATTTGGAAGGAACTGAGGAAGTGAGAGATGATATAAATTCAATGCTGAATCAAGAGTATGAAGCTTTTAGACAGATCAAGGAGGAGACCATAACTAACTGTTATGAAAGGTTCTTCAGGATAGTCAATGAGTTAAAGACCTATGACAGGGCCTTTAATAATTATGAGCTAAATGATAAGTTTCTTAGGTCTCTTACTAGAGACTGGGACACTAAGATATGTGCTATTAGAGAAGGGCAAAGCTGGCAGATACTCCACCATCCATACTGTTTGGTAAGTTGCTTTCATATGAGATGCAGCTGATAGCAAGGAAGGAGGAAGAGAAGACTAGCAGATGCCAGACCAAAGAAACTACTGTGGACTTCAAGGCAGATAGATCCAAGAGGAGCAAGGAGAAGAATCCTTCTCCCCTAAGAAGGCCAGCTGAGTCAGAAGATTCAGATCAAGAGGAATCAGGCTGTAATATGTCTGATGAGGAGTTTGCTGCTTTCTCAAAGCAGTTTATGAGGCTAATGAAAAAAAGGGGTGGAGGAGCAAACCTACCTCTTCTTTCCAGCACAAAGAGGACTACTACAGAAATAAGAAGAAACCCTCCAAAGAGGGCAGGTATGATCCAAAACCTGGTAAATATTTTTCTAAAAAAAAAAATTGTTTCTGTTGCAGCAAGACATGTCATGTTGTGGGTGATTGTCCTGAGAAGAAAGAAGCCGATGAAAAGAATCATCACCACAAGAGAAGCAAGAAAGAGAAAACTTTCATTGCTAAGAGGTAGAAAAGCTGGACTGAGTTTTCCTCATAAGAAGAGGATGATGAAGCCTATATTGGGTTGATGGAAAGGTCGCATGAGGAATCCTGTCAGGATCAGCCTGGATCATCTAAGGTACACTCTTCATCCAACTCTTCATCTAAGTCCAAATATGTGACTGGTTCAGATTCAAGTGCTTCTTCATTAAGAGATGAAGATGTCTCTGAATCTGAGGAGGACAAGGATCAAATGATTGAAAGATATGGTGAACTTCTGGAAGCATTCAGAAGGAGTAAGCTGCTAACCAAACAACAGGCTCAGGAGATTGCATCTTTGAAGCTTGCTGCTTCCCAGTATTTTCAAATAGCAACTTTGCTAGAGCGGAAAATTAGAGAAGTTAGCCAGCTAAAGAACATAACGGTTAATCAAATTGGCACCATAACTTTTAAGAATGAGTTTATCAGGAATCTAGAAAGTAAGCTCTAAAAGGAGAAGGAGCTAGTGGCTAAGTTTTCAAAGTCATGTACTGTGTTGCCTTTAATAGATTCCTTCTCCTCCCAAAAGGATTGGAAAGGAATAGGCTTCAAAGGGAACACTATAGCTGGTAATTCCAAACAGAAGAATAAAGTTATTCACCACTATGGTGGTAGGAATGGTAGGTGTGTTAATGGCTACAAGGCAGCCCATGAGGAGGTTCAAATGGCCCATCTTGGACCATTTAGGTTTATTGTACCAGCCACAGCACTCAAGAAAAAGTCTGTTGTTGTACCTGCTAGACTAAGAGCTACTGACAGCAATAATGTTAAACCAGGCCTTAAAAAGAGGTACAACATCTTTGAGTGCTGGTGTTGTGGCAAAGTGGGCCACTATGTCATTGATTGATGGCACAATAATAGTGTACAGAGAGCTAATGTACACTTACCTGTCAGAAGAGCTGCAGGCAGGCATGTTCATCTTAAGCCTAACATGCACCTAGGACCCAATGAGAATTGGGGATCTAAGGATAAGTGATTTATTTCTTGCAGGTGAGTCCAAGTAGCCATACCCCTATATGGTACTTTGATAGTAGTTGTTCTAAGCACATGACTGGAACAAAGAGCATCCTGAAGGATTTCATTCCAATAAAGGATGGACTACAACAAATATGGATATTGGCCACATTTTTAAGAGTCTATGGCGACGTTTTTCAAACGTTGCTAATATTTTCGCGACGCTTTTATAAACGTCGCTCAAGCGTCGCGAATACAAGCGTCGCCAAAAATATTTACGTTGTTTTCACTAACCACGTCGCCAATACGGCGATGACATTAGCGGCATTTATGGTTATAAACGTGGCGGTCTTTCGCAAGCTTTAGCCACGTTTTTCTATAAAAACGTTGCAACTGATAAAATTGTTTTGGCCACATTTATTAACAAAATGTTGCCAATACTATTTAATATATAAAAAAAATTATATCCTAATACAGTTTAACTGATTAAGCAATGCAAAATGAAAATAGGCATTTCTTGAGGAAAAATTTCTAAACTTAATTCGAAATATATCAAGAGTGTTCACGAATTACAAAGTTTTTACATGAAGATCTATGTTCCCATAAAAAGTACACATAAGCTTGTGAAGCATGACCATGACCATCACGAGAACCAAAATGCGTATTCCACCTCCCACAAGTCTTGTTGTGACTTACGATCATGACCATATAGTCCATATTTCAGTAATTAGATAAAACTGGCAAAAAAATAATTTAATCAATAGAAATATTGAATCAAAAAAATCAAACACGTATCTCATATTTTTTATCATAAAATGAAAGTTAAATAACTCTACTGTTTTTATCATCAAATGCTGACAGTAGCAGCAATCCTTTTTTACAAAGATATGTTATTTAAATAGATGCAATTGATAGATAATAAGACAGTAGCAGCAATCCTTTTTACTTGCAATCAAATGCTTACAGTAGCAGCAATCGAGTTGTGATCTATATTGTCAGCAAACTTGAGTTAAGTTTCTATGCTACATCTTACAATGGAGTGCTAGTAAGTATAATTCCTATCAATACCTGTTGATTACAATCCCACATATTTCCATCTTATCCCTTAATTCATGAATCAACTAACTGTACTTCTATCATATCTAAAGAAATTCTCATCACTAGCAAAATAGAAGGATCTTTAGAAAATCTAAAAGACAATCTTATTAGTATATCGAGGCCACCTCTCTGTACAATAATGCCCTTATTCTCATCACTCCCTGCCAACTTGAAACACAGCAGTTTATAATAATTCAATGTGCCTATCTATTTAGAAAATGAAGTTTTGTTCAAGTATATAATAATACCTTAGATAACAAAGAACAACAGGCAAATTAAATCCTGTAGATAATTATATGTTATCCTACTTAAGCCACAAACAAGTTAGGTTCATGCTTTAGAATTACATTCTTCATATGATAAACAAAAACATATAGTATCAGAAATTATAAGCTCAGAGGCAGACAATTTTCTAGAAATACACTAAAATGCTTCAGGGAATTTCAAGTACACTAGTGGATGGGCTACAAGAAAAGTCCAAACATTACCATGTAATGGAAGAGTGATTGACAAAACTGCTTGTTGAAAGTATATGGGGCGGAGCCTCGTGTCAGGACCTGTTTCGAAAACTGCACTATGATAGTAAAAGAGAAAACTGCACTATGGAACTTCTATATTGAAGACAATAAGAAATAAAAAATGTTGGAGCTCTCTTTCATGCTGAATTTGTTGTTTCAACTATAGAGGAAATATCATTTCTTTGATCATTAACAAATATCATTACATATTACTAAACAAAATACAAATATAACAGCATTCTAGGGATAATAAAATATAAAACTGATCACACAAATGATTTTTTATAATACACATTCTAATTCAGTATTAACATCATTGCTCATGAAGAGCATGACTTAATGCAGAGTACCTTATCCAAAAAATTATTAGAAGTAACAATAGATCGCATCCTTTATAGTACAGTGAGCCTTTAACTTCTTCTTTAGTAAATTTCAATTCTCCTTTCAACAAAGACCCATACAAAGATGAGGAGGTAGAAACACACCATGATTCTTCTACAAGTTTAGCATATTCTGTTATTCTAGTTTCCAAACCCTTTTCCAGGTTTCTTCTACATCCTCCAATCCTCTATGTTTAAGCATTATAGATTCATCGGTATTGAAGAGTTAACACATAACACATCGTAAGAACTATTATTCTGCTTAAACACAATTCTAGCCTATACTAAAAAGGTGCTTATCAATACACTCTGTGTTATGGTTTTCAATCCCTTTCCTAAGTTTCTTATCCACCATCCAATCCATACTGTTTAAGCAATCAAAATTCAGAAATATTCACTGCAGGCCCAAATACAATGCCTGATTTTTGAAGGACGGAAGCAGGTCATGAGAAATTGACCAAAAGGGACCTTACAAATCGGAAACAAAAAATTAAAATTAAAAATGGAGTACGAAATTTCATTAGTTTGGATGAAATTTCATAAACCTGCAAGAGTATTCCTTATGTGGAATGTCTTGAGTATTCCATATGTGGTGCGGAAATAGAAGAGAAGGTAGTAGATCTACCTGCAGGAGGTGTCCAAGGGCGAAGTAGTTGCTTTTTCCAAAATCGTTGTCCCTGAATGAAGAAGAGAGGGGAAGAAGCAAATGTAATGTTATCTGTGTTTGAGTGTTTAGAAATTTGAAGAATGAAATAGAGGAGGAGGAGGTGTACTGCTTCTTTCTTTTTTACCTGAAGGATAAGAAGTGACAGATCGGAGCGTCGCTACGGTGGATGTTGAAGTCGAAGTCGGCGAAGCAGTGATAAATCGAATTCGGCGAAGCAGCGACGGATCGGAGCGTCGGTAAGAACTGGTGGCTTCGGGCGAGGTGGAAGAAGAAGCGTAGCGTAGAGTGAATCCGCCGTCGGTTGGGGTTGTTGCTCGGGAGGCAGGGAACGTTGATGGCTTCAATGGAGGAATGAGGAAGAGAGGGTTTAGGTAGAATGAAAATCGGGATGAGGGGTTGTCATGGTTTTTGGTTAGATATGGAGAGGGAGCGCGTGGGGATGGTTTTAGGATAGATATATGATATTAACGTGTTTGGATTAAGGAGGGAAAATAAAAACAATTAATAAAATAAGCTTTACCAAAATTAATAATAACAGGTTTTAGGTTAGATATTAACGTGATCAAAATTTTAGGGCCAAGTTTTGCCGTTCATAATTAATAAAATTGGAGGGAAAATTATTAGACACATTTTTGTATGAAAAACATTACAAAAACTAAAAATAATGGCAACGTTTAAACAAACATCGCCAAAAAAATGTGGCCAATGTCAATATTTGTTGTAGTGAAGGTGATATTTGGTGGATCAGATAAAGGGATCACCAAAGGCTATGGTAAGATCACTAATGGCTTAATCACTTTCACAAAAGTGGCTTATGTGGAAGGGTTGTAACACAATCTTATAAGCATAAGCCAACTATGTGATCTTGGCTATGTCATTTCTTTCCACAAGAATAAATGTCATATAAGAAGATCAAGTGACCAAGGGGTCACTTTGACTAGCACTAGAAGTGGGAATGTCTATTGTCTTAATTTTCTTTGTTTATCATCTGACCCTCCCATTTGTTTAGTTGCAAATGAGAAAGACTCATATTGTGTCAAATGGCACAAGAGGCTATCTCATTTGAATTATAATACTATAGGAAAGCTCTATAGTCAAGAGTTAGTTAGGAATGGTCCTAACATGAAATGCTCAAAGGAAGGTATTTGTTATGCATCCCAAAAGGGTAAGCTGACAAAAGCTTCTTTCAAAAGCCTTGAGACTAAGGATTTTGTGAGGTGTTTATACCTCTTGCATATGGACTTGTTTGGTTCAATGCCAGTTCATAGTCTAGGTAGGAAGGTCTACACATTTGCGGTGGTTGATGAATTTTCCAGATTTGTTTGGGTATTCTTTTTGAAGAAAAATTCTGAAACCCCAAATGTTTTCAATACATTTGTCTTGCAAATACAGAATGAGATGAACAATACTGTGGTCAAATCAGAAGTGACCATGGAACTGAGTTTTGGTCTGAATACATGACAAGAATCTGTGAACATCATGGGATTTAGCAAGAGTTTTCCTCTCCAAGAACACCCCAGCAAAATGGGATAGCTGAGAGGAGGAATAGAACTCCCATAGATGTGGGTAGAACACTACTTAATGACACTTCTCTCCCAGAATATTACTGGGCTGAGGCTGTAAATACAGCTTGTCATGTCCTTAATAGGGCTTCTATCACCAAGAGCCACAATAAGACTCCTTATGAGATAATGAAGGGCAGGAAACTAAACCTTGCATATCTCAGAATTTTTGGGAGCAAGTGCTTTGTTCTCAACAATGGGAAATCCTATAAAACTAAGTTTGCTGCCAAAACCTATGAGGGGATATTTATTGGGAACAGCAATCATAGTAAGGCTTATAGGATCTATAACTTGACAAGTCAAATTGTAGAGGAATCTGTTAATGTAGTGTTTGATGAAGCAAGTATGATTAACAATGAGCTGTCAAGCCCTTAGGGGGAGTAGATAGCATGCTGCTCCTAAGCTATTTACCAGACTTTCAAGTGTTATTTCAAAGAAGTCAAAAAGGGGAAGAAGTGATATAAGAACAAAGTAGCAAGGGGGAGTAGTAGCAACATAACAGCAACAAAGAAGCAGTTTGCAGTAGATGGATGCAGCAAAGCAGGGGGAGCACAAGGGAAAATGTAGTAAACTTATTGATAAGTGGTAACTCTTATTTCTTTAATAATATTTGTGTTGCTTATGTTAATATATATCATTGACAAAGAATTCTCAAGTGGTGTTTTGACTTCTTCAAATAGGGGGAGATTGTTGGGTTCATTAATCCCAATGTCCTAGATTTATAAGAAGCCAAACAGGTCAATAGTATATACATAGTTGTATTTGATGTATATTTAAGCTCATGCATACTGGTTGGTCTTTGTCACAATGATTGAACATATAGTTCAAGAGAGAGTGACAGGTGGACTCAAAGTAATAGGCTGGAAAGTCAGAAATTTGGCTAAGTCCACAAGCGTTGAGTGAGGCTTATGCACTCAACGCTTTCAATGTCATACAACTAATAGCACTGAGAGAAGGCTGACATTCAAAGCTTACCGTATTGACAAGACAAAAAATTGACTAAGTCCAGAAGCGTTGAGTAAAGCTTATACACTCAACGCTCTCAATGCCATATGGCTAGAATCGTTGAAGTCAAGGAGATGATGTCAAAGCCTAAGCAGTGGAAGCCAGAAAATTGACTAAGTCCAGAAGCGTTGAGTGAAGCTTATACACTCAACGCTCTAAACGTCGTCAGGCAGAGCTGAAGAATATGGCTAAGGCAAAAAGCGTTGAGCGAGGGATATACACTCAACGCTCTCAACGCCTAGCAGAGAAGAAATATTTCTAAGTCCGGATTCATTGAAAATGGCCTATTCACTCAACGCCACTCAACGCCTAGCAGAGCTGAAGAAAATTCTAAGTCCAGAATCGTCGAAGTGTTGCTTATCAAGTTTTCATCGGGCTGAGCTTTGATTTCATCGAGCTAAGTTCAGATTTCATCGAACTCAACTTTCACATGTTCGTCGACCTGAGGATTTCTGGAATGATGTTTGATTTCGTCGAGCTGAGTTTTAGATTCGTCGAACTAAATTTTGAGTTTGTCGAACTGATGTTTTCTGAGATGATGCTTGATTTCATCGAGTTGACCCCTAGATTCGTCGAACTAAGTTTTGAGTTCCTCGAACTGGATTTTTTTGAAGTATTGCTTGATTTTGTCGATCTGAGCTCTGGGTTCGTCGAACTTAGTTTTGAGTTCGTCAAACTGAGGATTTGTGAAGTATTGCTTGATTTTGGCTAAGTCCAGAATGATGCTGACGTCAGCAAAGTCAACAAGTCAACGATTTTCTGATTCTTTATGTAATTGCTGCAAATCCACATTAACGTTGCCGTCAGTCTACAGTGGATCTCAATTTGATTAAGCTGAGGTTTTAACCACCGTTAAAACTGGGAAACGTATCAAACATCCCACAAATCGACGAGATTATAAATAACAGCTGAGATGGAGATCAAATTAGTTATTCTGATTAACATTCTAAAAAACGAGAAGCGGGAGTTCGTCGTCTTCATCCGTCATTGTTACAGAACCAATAACTTAAATTGAAAAATCTGAAGGGTTTTTGAGTTCGCTGGTGCAATCAACATCTGCTACAGCAAGATCAGAGGATTTCTCTGAGGAAGACTAATCAGTCTAGGCAAACCCTAGCTTAAGTTGATTCACGATCCAAGCTGAGCCAAATCTGAAGATCTATCTTTGGATCATTGAAGAATGAGAAGATATCTGCACAGAGTTTTCTCTGGACAGAAGGAGAGGCAGAACAATTCATTTCCTGTTAATAAAGGTTGGCTGATTAAAGATATTCATTCTGAATCTTCCCCTTTCATCAGCAAGAATAGGATCAAGGTCCTGAGGAACTTCCAGCACAAGCAGTAGATTATCAAAGATTGTCATTCTTATTGCTGGGAAGCAAATAAGGCTGATAATTTCTTAGCCCTAGAAGAAATTAACTCAGAGAATAACTTCTCTTGAGTCAAATCAAAAAACACTTTCAAAATCAGTGGATCTATGAAAGATTTGTATTGAGGCCTAGATTGATTAGGCTGTGTGTGAGATCTGTGAGATCTAATTGTAAAGCATAAATTATAAATGTTATGTGATTGGATTCCTATGTGAATTTGTGTGGGGCTATTTCTCCCAGCCTTTGTAAAGGGCATTTGTGCCTGTGTGTGGTTGTCAGATAATTACTGTGTGGAGGGATGTGAGCTAGTGTTGTAAGTCTCAGTAGAAACTGACTGATCTAGTGGGATCGTGTTGTAATCTCTGAGGAGCCATAGTTTTTGGAGAAGAGCCTTGTCTAACATACTGTTAGAAAGACAGAGAGGGATAAAAGATGTACCCATACGTTGGGGAACCACTGTAAATCTGGTGTGCTATATTTTGTGTTGTGATGTGCTGAATATTGTTTTCTTGAAAGCTGAAATAAGTATACACAGTAGGACATAAGTCATAGAATATTTTAAAGACTCAAGTAAAGACTGCAATAACCTATTCACCCCCCCCCCCCCCTCTAGGTGATTAGTTACCCTTATAATCAAAGACTTTCACAACTTATCTAATTAGTGAATAATAGACAACCTGCATACAATGAACTTGAACATATATATCAGATACAACCATATGTATACCATTGACCTGTGAGCCTTCTTCAATTCTAGGACATTGTGATCAATGGACCCAATATCATTCATTCTAAGGACACACATGAATAGAACCTAGAGCATAAAGATTACGTATAATGTTTGATTTAGGATTGTTAATCCCTGCTAACATTGTCTGATTATGTCATGATGTATCGAAACTATAGGTACTGAGCTACTGAGTGCGACTAGACAGGATAATATATGTTGATATAACTATAGGTATGTGTGAGGATTTAGGTAGTATAATGGCATTACACTGTTCACACATCCCTAGAAAATGCACTCATGTAGAAATTCATACGTACATGATATAACTCGTGATATTGTGTCTAACATGTTAGAAATAACTTGAATAATCAATGTCACGGTGTTCATATATAACGGTCCAGGCCCGCCAACCCCGCGGGACCCAGCTGGCACCGCCGGCCTACCAGAGTCCAGACCCGGGCCCACTACTGGTAGTCAGCCTATCACATCAAGCCTGCAGGCCAATGCACCCCAACCCCTCTCCATCCAGGCGGGTTGTTGGTGGCCGTAGCCCCCCTTAGATGAGTCAAACTCGATAGTCAAGCCCGCACTACGGGGACTTCCCAGGAGGTCACCCATCCCAGTACTACTCCAGCCCGAGCACACTTAACTATGAAGTTCTTTCAACTCTCATCACCAATTATAGCTCAGCTCAATTGGTGATGAGAGTTGAAAGAACTTCATAGTTAAGTGTGCTCGGGCTGGAGTAGTACTGGGATGGGTGACCTCCTGGGAAGTCCCCGTAGTGCGGGCTTGACTATCGAGTTTGACTCATCTAAGGGGGGCTACGGCCACCAACAACCCGCCTGGATGGAGAGGGGTTGGGGTGCATTGGCCTGCAGGCTTGATGTGATAGGCTGACTACCAGTAGTGGGCCCGGGTCTGGACTCTGGTAGGCCGGCGGTGCCAGCTGGGTCCCGCGGGGTTGGCGGGCCTGGACCGTTATAAAAAAGTGCACTTTTTATTGTAACGACCCTAGCCGATCCAACGTGACAACGTCACGGCTCCGCTCTAGGCATCGCTACCGGGCTGCAGCCCAAGCACCCCAACCCCTCTCCATCCAGGCGGGTTGTTGGTGGCCACAGCCTCCCTTTGATGAGCGAACTCGATAGTTAAGTTGGGCCGTACGGGGACTTCCCAGGAGGTCACCCATCCCAGTACTACTCTCGCCCAAGCACGCTTAACTATGGAGTTCTTTCAACCTTCATCACCAATTGAGCTGCAGCTTAATTGGTGATGAGAGTTGAAAGAACTCCATAGTTAAGCGTGCTCGGGCTGGAGTAGTACTGGGATGGGTGACCTCCTGGGAAGTCCCCGTAGTGCGGGCTTGACTATCGAGTTTGACTCATCTAAGGGGGGCTACGGCCACCAACAACCCGCCTGGATGGAGAGGGGTTGGGGTGCATTGGCCTGCAGGCTTGAATGTGATAGGCTTACTGCCAGTAGTGGGCCCGGGTCTGGACTACTGGTGGGCCGGCGGTGCCAGCTGGGTCCCGCGGGTTGGCGGGCCTGGACCGTTACAAAAAGTGCACTTTTTTATAACGGTCCAGGCCCGCCAACCCCGCGGGACCCAGCTGGCACCGCCGGCCTACCAGAGTCCAGACCCGGGCCCACTACTGGTAGTCAGCCTATCACATCAAGCCTGCAGGCCAATGCACCCCAACCCCTCTCCATCCAGGCGGGTTGTTGGTGGCCGTAGCCCCCCTTAGATGAGTCAAACTCGATAGTCAAGCCCGCACTACGGGGACTTCCCAGGAGGTCACCCATCCCAGTACTACTCCAGCCCGAGCACACTTAACTATGAAGTTCTTTCAACTCTCATCACCAATTGAGCTGCAGCTCAATTGGTGATGAGAGTTGAAAGAACTTCATAGTTAAGTGTGCTCGGGCTGGAGTAGTACTGGGATGGGTGACCTCCTGGGAAGTCCCCGTAGTGCGGGCTTGACTATCGAGTTTGACTCATCTAAGGGGGGCTACGGCCACCAACAACCCGCCTGGATGGAGAGGGGTTGGGGTGCATTGGCCTGCAGGCTTGATGTGATAGGCTGACTACCAGTAGTGGGCCCGGGTCTGGACTCTGGTAGGCCGGCGGTGCCAGCTGGGTCCCGCGGGGTTGGCGGGCCTGGACCGTTATAAAAAAATAAATACAGAAAATAGGAATTTAAAAGAATTAAATCCCCTGCACGCATCTTGAAGCAGGATCAAGGGTTGCTGTACTTCGTCCCCATGCAGGCGGCGGTTTTGAACCCGAAAACTGTGCTGGTTGCGGGGCATTTCCCGGCCAGTAGGGGCGGCGCCACCACCGGGGATTCACTCCTATATGTCCCCGGTGGTGGGGGCTGGCCTTGTCGGCGGTTAGGGCGGCCGGAGGTGGCGGCGCCGCCCTACCCGAACCACCAAAACTCCATTAAAAATGGTGTTTTTTTCTTGGTTTGCTCTCCACCCGACTGGCTTACTCGAGCCCGACCTCTACCCTAACGAGTCTAGGATCTAAACACAAGAGAAAGAGAGGGGGAGGACCTGAGTTCGGGCATGGATGCGGGTTGAGCGGCGCGACGTCATGGTGGCGGCGGTGGCGGCGTTTCTCCTCCTTGGTGGCTCCGGCAAGGCTCTCTCCTCCTGCTCTGATTTCGAAAACAAACTCCCCTCTCTCCTAAGTGAGCATATATAAGAGGAGAGGGGAGGGGGGGCGGTTTTCATCAAGGGGCAAGTGCCTCTTCATGAAAAGGTTGGGAGGAGAGAGAGAGGGGTGGAGCCACCCCTTGGTGGCCGGGAAACGGTTGGGGGGAAGAGATGCCAGCCACTAGGTGGCTGTGGGCCCATCTTTGGCCGTCCACATGCCTCTTCACACTTCAAAACACCCATTCCACTCTCCACCACCTTTTCTCTCTCCTATAAATATCAAAATTCTCATTTTTTTTTCTCTCTCCTAGTCACCCTCACGTTTACTCACTCCTAATAGCCTAATGGCAGCCCTAAATGATCATTAAAATATTACAATACCAAATGTAGGGAAGGCTCACCATTCTACCATGAAAATACCCCTCTTTTCTCATCTTCTCTCTCCTATATTACTCTTCCAAGAATTGACCTAACCCTCTCTCCTAGTCACCATGTTGACTAGCCTAGGGTTTAGGCTATAGGCAGCCATATTATCCCTTACTATTACCTCATGAGCCTACATGAGGGCTTGAGCTTGAGTTAACCTAGTTGAACTAGGTTTGACTTGATTTGGGCTTAGGGTTGACTTGGTCAACTTGACCTTTTGGGTCACCATCAAAGGACTCCTAGTGACCCATTGACCTCCTCTAAGGCCTAGGTATGGTTTAAGTAGGGTAGGTTTGACATAATGAGGGTGAATTGTCTCAAAGGAAGGTCACCTTGGCCTAACTAGGGCTTGAGTTGACTTGGGTCAACTTAGCCACCAGATTTGCCCCCAATGGGTCTTGGTGACCCATTGATCTCATAATAGGTCTAGGAATGCCTTGGAGTCAGATTGAACTCACCAGGCCACCAAAAATTAGGGTTTTAAGATTTTACTATTTGCAGCCCAAGTGAGCCTCAACTAGTCATTTGGTCTCCTAGGCTCACTAAGGACTTGCCAAGACTGAGTCATGCTCAAAGCCACACCTAGGGGGGGTCTGATTTGAAAAAAAAGGGATGTTACATCATATTCTTATACAAAGCTTAGAACTTATGGGCAAAATTCTAGTTCATAAGTATTTTATATACAAGTTAAAGTGTATCTATCTATGTGGATAGATTTCAATTGATTCAGGGTCCATGAACTCAAAAAAGATATAAAAATGATAGTGAAGAAATTGAATGAAAAAAATGAGTACATCATATACTATCATATCATGTGTCAAAGATACCCCCCCCCCCAAGCACTACTCACTCCTCCCGATAAGTCTTCATAAGCATTGTGAGGATGAGCACCTTGGTCAAAAGAATCATTTCGATCTTATGCAAAGACTAAAACTTAAGTTATTTCCCCTTATTCGAATCTTAGTATAAAGTAGATAGTAATATGACATGATTTTTCACTTTATTTATATTGTGATAGCATATTGAAATATTGAGATAAAACATGTACTAAAGACTATTGCTATTTGATGTTTTTCTTTTGATGCTACACGTACACATGTCTTTGTTCTATTTAACGCTTCCATGCGTAAGAATTAGAATTTCACTACATTGTATGTCTATAATAAATATGTACTAGTACACGATTTCTACTCCTGACACTTATAATATTATAATGTATTAACTCTATGAATCTTTTAGCATTGTACTCCAAATTGATTGTGTATTTAGTTTCACTTGTGCTGTCCAAATTTCTTTTACTCTGAAAAACTTGTCAAATCAACTGATTTTTGTATTGGGTAGGTCTGTAATCATGGTGTTCCGCTCCAATTTATGCCTTAGTACTTATGATTTGTTTGTGTGCATGTGCTCCCGTTCTCTCATCTCTTTAATATATTATAATGTAGGGAGAGTGGTGAGTGTTCACGAGACAGGTTTGTTAACCCCCGACCCCTTTCAATATTATCAAAAGGGGGACAAGTGAGTGTTCATGAATATATCCTATGCTAGATGAGTAAGTGAGTGTTCATGAGTATATCCTTTGCTAGCTTGGTGTGAGTGTTAGTCATCCAGGGAAAGATCTCGTGTATGGGGAGTACACACATAGGGGGAGCACATATAGGGGGAGCACATCTATAGTGGAGTTGTTCTAAACATGTCTATATTGATAAGTTCAACCTGCTATATTTCACGATTACTGATTGAAATACACTATACCATGTTGTATTTTATGCTGGTTTTTTTTCCTCATGAACAGAATTTGATATTATCAAAAGGGGAAGTTTGTTGGAGTCTATGGTTCATATCTCTTTATTTTGACAATATCAAATCACGTGATGTATTTGATCGTATGAGTTTTGGGTGTAGTGTGTAGGTCTACATGTACAAAAGAATGAAAAAAATCAAGCTCTGGAACCTACCGCCGAGCGCTAGCACTACGGTCTGCGCTAGATTCTGAAATTATTCAGGACAAGCACTCTGTGACTTGCCGTCGGGCGATAGCTTCTTACCGTAGTGCGCTAGCTCTCTCAACGAGCATCGATAAATCACGCTACTGCTAGGCGATAGCCCTGTACCGCGTCACGATAGCTTGAAAAAGCGACAAAAATTTTATTCGGATATTTTTCCAAATCAGCTGGATAGGTGTCACATCAATGCGCATTAACCTAACGTCAGGCGCTAGCTCTACCGCCGGCGGTAACTTATTTTCTTGAGACGTATAAAAGCGTGCCTCTTTTCCTGGAGACAAGTGGAGAGACATATTCTAATTCTAGGGTTCGTGTGCTATCTCAGAGCAACGAACCACCGTCTCTGTCGAAGGAAAAGAAAGTCTCCTCACTCCCGTTTGCGCATGAAAATCTCCGACGAGTAAAGGACTACAACGACCAAGAGGAGTTTATCAGTTGAAAAAGAACGAAGATCCTTAGCACTGATCACGCAACGATCAACGGAGGAATCGTCTGGAGGGAGAATCACTTTAAATCTTCTTTAATCTCTTATTGTATTTTTCTCTTTTCTAACTTTTTTGTGGGTGAGGAAAATTGATCGGTGAAAGTCGTCGGAATCCGGGAAGGATTCTGTGAGAAATTGTCCCGGGGAAGGGACGTCTAGATCAGGATATCTAGTGGGGCTCTAAGATACCTTCAGTAAGGAGGGTGAAGAGCCGGCTCGAAGACCTTTCCGGTAAGGGAAAGTGAGAGAGCCAACCGGTTCGGGTAGTGGGTCGGTATAAAAAATGAAACGGAATTTGTATTTCACCGTCTCCGATCTCCGGTGTCATGGAGATCTAGTTGTCTATAATTGTAAACCACTTTCATTTTTGTTTGAATAAAATTATTATTCATTCTTCACTCTTAATACAATTTCATGGTTTTATGTTGGTAGATCTCTGAAGGGCGTGTGTATCTCCAAGGCAAAGTTTATCCAAGAAAACGAGTTATGTGACCTACCATCGCGTGCTAGAAAGCTAGTGCCCCGCAATAGCATCCAGAACAAGTTCTCCTTGATATAACTATTTTTTATTTTCAAATTAGTCTGCAAACCTTATTCACCCCCCTCCCCTCTAAGGTTGGCCACCCGATCTAACAAAAGGGAAATTAAGGTTGTCAGCCCTTGGAGGAGAGAGTAGTTGCTGACCTTGAGGAAGAGAAGAAGAGTGTCAACCCCTTGGAGGAAGATGAGTGATGTTAATGACTTGGGGAGGAGAAGAAACCGCAAGCCAGAGCGGTAGGAGGAGTCGGCCATGGCAGGAGGAGCAGCAGGCAACACATTTAGGAGGCACGCGAGTGATAGAAGCAGGTTGTGTGCGGAAGATGGCTTGCATGCGGGAGCTTTAGCACTAATGATGAAATAAATTGGGGGGGATGCTCGATTTAAGAACAAAAACCTCTTAGGTTATTTACAAAAATGTCATCTGAGTTTTTTTAACTTGATTTAAATGTTACTTTCTCTTTTTTAAATATGGGTTGTGATGTTTTTTGTTGTCTACCTAAATCACCTAGAGGGGGGTGAATAGGTGAAGTCTGTGTCTTTTTGTGGAATAAAAATTGAACGAACGAAGCGCAGAAAATAAGCAAACAAATCAAAGAGAACATCAGATTTATAGTGGTTCTCCAATCTTGGGTACGTCCACTCTCTACCTCACCGATCTAGTAACATGCTAAACTCGTCTACTTCAATATTACCTCGGATTAAAAACCAATCCTATAACTCGGAGCAACTCCCCTACAACTCGATCCTCAAAACGGGATCTACACTCGAAAGAAAAACTTCCTACAATACTCGGAGACAAAATCTCCTATAAGAATTGAAATAGATTTACAATAACAATAAACAAAACTTCACTTCAGATCTGAGAACTTTAGATTTCTTCCTTCTTGAAATTGAAAGCTCCGTCGAAAATAATTCGAAGAAGACTATGCTGAAATCTCTGGATCTGAAATGCTTGAGATCAACACGATCAAATGAGAGATCTATAGAAGTTGAACACTTTGATATGTTGATCGATTCTTGTTCTGAATTTCTTGAGTCTGAGAAAAGCAGCGACGAGAACGACGATGAGGAGCGGCGGCTTTCCCGATTTAGAATGTTAGAATGATTCAAAAACTTGATTTCTTTTCTTGTTAGGGTTAACCGATTTGATAAGACCTTTTATAGGACAAGCCTAACGGTCATAATCATAAAGATTGTACACATGGACCAATAATAAATGAGATTAGTTTGAAATCATTTTTGTCGGACTTAACGAAAAATTCCAAGGAATAATATTCATTTCTCGAGTGAATTAAAGACTACTCGAGTAATAACTTTTACTTCTCAAGAAAAGTGTATAAGGTTCCCGAGAACAAGACTTAGAGAAAACACTGGAAATAATTCCTGGCTTCTCGAGAAGTAACTTCTATTACTCGAGAAATAGAAACTGACTACTCGAGAACTAACTAGACTTCTCGAGAACAAGTTATTCTTCTCGAGTGCTAGACTTCTGTTTCTCGAGACAAAGTCTTGGCCTTCTCGAGTAATGGCCTTAGCTTCTCGAGTACTAGACTTAGAAAAATTCTTAGTTAGATTTTTCAGTTGACTCGAGAACAAAGCAAGTTTTACTCGAGTACTGCATAGCTTCTCGAGAACTAAATTAAGCTTTCTCGAAAAATACTTCAGTTACTCAAAAACTAGACTTAGCTGACTCGAGAACTGGCTATAATTTTACTCGAGTACTTATAGGTCCTTATCAAGTATAACACTTAGAAAAATGTTGGCTTTCTGAAAATTTTCTTTCTTCAAGGAATTCAGCAACTAGTCTTTCTCCTATAACTTTAGTGCTTGGAAAAGAAGTGTGTCCCAATAGAAAGGCTATACATGAGTCAACACCATGGATCACACAATGAGGGATTATATTGTATGGTCATGTGTTTGGTGACTCATTGTATACTGACATTGGTCTACACTTGGTAATTATATCCTGCAAACACATAACTCAAACAGGGTATCAAACACAACTTAATTCATCTTAGTTCAAGGGTGACTTCATACAAATCTAGGTTATTGTGGATATAATACCCAACAATCTCCCATATTTATAGAAGTCAAAACCCTCTACACTAAGGTGAATTACATCAAGATAGACAAATAAAGTAACTAGTAAACACAGTGATAATATTGATAAAAGTGATAAGCAATGAAAAATCAAATCATCAAAATTAAAGATTTATATTTATAGATTTGTCCAAGAAATCCAATTCAACAAAGTCTCATAGAGAAAAACTTTTTGATCATATATTGTTCCTTGCTTTGTTGTTGTTGTCTCTCCTTCTTTTCTTGTTGCCTTTTCTGATAACTGAAAGGTTTGGGATAATATTTAGGAGGCTTAGGAGGAGCTTTAGGATTGTTCTTTCCATACTCTCTGTCATATAACCTTTTCTTGGTCAATGATTTCTCATACAATTCCCATTCATGAGAACTGTAATGATCATTCCTGCTTTCATTATAGTCCATGATAAGTTTAAGAGTATCAAGAATTAGAGATTTGGAAGTTGGGCTCCATATTTCAGGAAATTCTTGGGTTCTTCTTCTTTCTGCTTCTAGATTAGGAATGGTCCTGCTGACAGAGACACAATCACCATATTTTCTTATCTTAGGAATTTGAATTTCATGAGGTACTAGAGGAGTCATATCTGTCTGTTCATATTCCCAAACTTGAGCATAAGTTTCTGGAGGTGGTGCATCTGAGCCTTCAGGTCTTGGAGAGAGGGTTGGCTGCTGGACTAGAGGATACTGAGCAGTTGGATTCAAATGGTGAGGAATAATATTTGGATTGACTTGGAAATCAGAAAACATCTGGTTGTGCATCCAAACAGTTGCATCATATGTGTGAAACTTGACACCATCTATCTGGTTTTGGACATCAGCATAAATTTCAATCAACTTTTCTTCCCAAAGAGTTTCATGTTAGTATCAGATTTTTCTAAGTATTCTTTCACTAGCTTCTCCCCCTTTCTGACTTCTATGAATAGGGTGGCAATTACATCCTCTTTGTAAGTTCCAACTTCTTCACATATCTTGAAAATATGTTCTTGAGCTTTCTTTTCCAGTTGGATTTGATTATTTGTAAAGGTTACTGACTGATCCATCACCTGACCAATACTGGTGATGGTGTGGTCTAAAGCTTTCCCACCTATTTGGAAGAGGTGTTTAAGCTCATCAGTATTGTGCTGTATTTCTGCAAATCCTCTGCTCATCTCTTTTTCTAGAGCAATTACTTTCTCAGTTACAACCTTAAGAGATTCATCAAAATAAGTTCTTTGTTGTGCTAGCATTAGCTCTATCTTACCAAGAATGGTGTCAGCAACATGTGTTTCAGCTTGAGAAGGTGGAGGAGGAGGACTTACTATAGGAGCTGACCAAGGAGTGATTTCTTCAATTAGAACTGAGCTCTGGTGGTATGAATCAAAATATCTTCTTCCTCGCCAAGAATGGTAGGAAGAGAGAAGTCCAGGCTCTTGAGAGGAGCCTCAGCTGGTTCATGGGTTCCTTCTCTTTCATCAGAGATCAACACTATTTCTTATTCTTGCACATCTACAACAAGAGACTGATGATCAGGGAATTCTTGTTCAGAATGGTGGTCAGATGGAGATGGTTCTGGAGGAGATTTCTCTGTATGGATAGGGAAAGGAGGCTCTTTAGAAGTGAGTTCTTCTATCATTTTACTGATATCTTCCTCCTTAGATAAGATTTGTTCTTAGACTTGAGCATCTGTTAGCAGATCTTCAACATGAGTAGTAGCAGGTGGAGCAACATCTGGAGGAGGGGTAGAATGGCTAACCTCTGGGATTGAAGAAGCAGGCCCCCCTCAGCAACTGCACCAGATGTACCAGCTACTTGATGTAGAGGGGAAGATGGGATTCTGTCCTCATCCTCATTGTGATCATGAGCTATTGCAGCTTGAGCAGGGTTCTTCAGCTTGAGTTCCCATCTTTGAATTGAGGATATGGAAACTTTCTTCATATGGTGTAGAGTTGTACCTTTGGAGAGATCAAAGACTTCTGGGTTGAATTCATGAAGTAGAAGAGATATAATCCTGGCATAATTTGGTACTTTTATGCTTTCCTTGATCTTGTCGAAAATCATCATCCCCCGCTGGAACTTCTTTCTGCAAATCACAGTCGTCATCATATCGAAGATATCGTTTGTAATGAAGCTAATAGAACTAGTGCGGCAGAGCAAGATCTTTCCAAAAATATCCACAAGAAGCTTGCTCTCTGCATTCAGATCAGGATGACGAATAGTGTTCACATCAGCAGAAACACCACAAAAAGCATAAGCCAGATAGTAGTCCTCAACGGTTAGGTCATCTTCTTCCTCAATAATGGGCAGCCAAAGTAGTTTGGAAACGATCGGTGTAGTTAACTTAACTTTAATTCCACGGAACTTGGTCTTAAGAATCTTCCCATTCCTCTTCAACTTGGCGTTCTGGACAAACTCTTCAACCTCTAGAAATAGAACCTTGCACGGGTGCTCCAAGATGAATGAGAGTCCGACGGCTTGTAAGTGCAGTATAAGATTGTGAAAATCGTTTGACAAATCAGCGATTCCTGTAGAAACTAGTTCACTCCCGATTCCAATCTTGGATGGAGGAGCCATCGATTGAGAGAGATGAGCGGAAATCTTCTTTCTAAGAGGAAAAGCTGAAGCGGCGGCAGGATGGCAACGATGATAGGAAGACGAAGAGTTTTCTTCTTTTCTCTCGATAAAGGGTTTTAGAGATCGAGTGATTTGGAATTTCTGGACTTATTCTATTTATATAAGTCTTAATTTATGATGATTAAGGAAATAATAAAAGTGATATACCTGAAAATATGGCAGTATAAAGTCCGGGTGCGAATAATAGAAATTTGAACTTGAAGATGAAAATCTGCATCCTACTTCTCGTGTGGAAAGGAATTACTCGAGTGAAGATAATGTTGTTCTTGAGTAGTAGAGTACTGTCTCGAGAGGCAGAATTGAAGTTCTTGAGAAGTAGTTTGATAGTTCTCGAGATGCAGACTAGAACTCGAGAAGTATTCCTCGAGAGATATTCTTGTTTCTCGAGTAGTCCAGTCCAGTGCTCGAGTAGTAAGAGCAGTACTCGGGAAATGAAGTCTAAACTTAGATTTTTCTGAATTTTTGAAGTATTGTCTGATCCTTGAACTCTGTTGTGAGACCTTCTTCTTCATTCTTCTTTGTTGAGCATGCCAAGTTCTGTTTTGAAGAACGAGAATTTGGCCTCGTCCAGCGGCTTTGTGAAAATGTCTGCAACTTACTTGTCAGTTGGAACATACTGGAGGTTGATGTCTCCATGCTGCACATTCTCCCTGATAAAGTGATACCTCAGCTCTATGTGTTTTGTCCTGCTGTAAGAGACTGGATTGTTGGCGATTACAACTGTAATGGAGGACTCGCAAAACAATGGAATATTCTTGAACTTCATGTTATAGTCTTCAAACTAGTTTTTTATCCATAGCAGTTGTGCACAACAACTGCCTGCGGAGATATACTCTGACTCGACTGTTGAAATTGCGACACAATTCTGTTTTTTGCTGCTTCGGGAGATGAGCCTTCTTCCTAGGAATTGACAAGTCCCAGAAGTGATCTTCCTGTCATCTTTGCTTCCTGCAAAATCTGCATCTGAAAAACCAATTAGTTCGTTATCATTACTTCTTGGGTACCATAAGCCAAGATTTGGTGTACCTTTAAGGTATCTCAAGATCCGCTTTGCAGCAGCGTAGTGAGATTCCTTATAGTTTACTTGAAATCTAACACACACACATGTTGAAAACATTATGTCCTGTCTACTAGCAGTAAGATAGAACAAGGATCCAATTATGCTTCTGTGCTTGTTTTCATCAAAAAGTTTCCCTTTCTCGTCTTTGTCCAGAGACATAGCTTAACCCATTGGAGTCCTCATAGAGGTTGCGTTTTCCATTCCGAATTTCTTAATTAACTCCTTGGTGAATTTCGTCTGAGAGATGAAAATTCCATCTTCAGATTGTTTCAACTGAAGTCCTAAGAAATACTTCAGCTCTCTCATACTACTCATTTCAAACTTCTATTGCATAAATTTAGAAAACTTTTTTCAAAAGTTGTCGTCAGTAGAGCCAAATTGATGGTTATGCATGGTCGGGCCCCCACAACAGCCCTTGGAAGATCTCGGGTATCAATGTACAAGTATACTTCTTATAATAGCCATTGATCATGGGTATCGCTACGAAGCGAATATTACCTTCAGAATCTTCTTGGAATGGTTGGAACACCTTCCCACAGATGACGCTAAACTATTGTGGGTCAATTCGAAGCACTCTTGAACCAGTCGGAAATTGAACCATCCTAGCTCGGGAGCGGTCAAACGCGCAAAAAGTCAAAGTAGAAAATGGGCGGTTGGCATGAGAATTTTTTACATAGAAAACCCAGGAAAGGGGAAAATTACGTACTCTGGTTCGTGTCAGCCAAATTTCCACTATCTTCTTTGGGTTACAAGTATTAGTTTGAGAACTCGAGGGCGACAGACCGCCTCTCGTTGTAGTAGTATAGAGACAAGAAGAAGAAGCTTCGAGGATGATAGGCCACTCCTCGTGAAGCTGCGTATTTTCTGTACTATTGCAGTGAGGAGCAATGTGCTTCGTGCTCTCTAGAGTCTTAAGTTGTTGCTCAGAAGCGGGAGTAGTGTGCTTGGCATGATCTGAGTCTGCAGCTTGTTTCTGGTTGCGAGCGGAGAAGTTTGGAGCGATGTGCTTGTTGTAATGTGTTGGGGAAATGTGCATGTTGCAATGTGTGCGGTGGAATGTACATGGTGCAATGTGAGCGATGCAATGTGCAGAGTGCAATCCCAAATGGATCTTCTAATGCTTCTGGGATACCTTCATGAGATCTTCGAAGATTCCTTTGTGCGCGTAGGGAGATCTTCGAAGGATACTTCGGGGACTCTTTCGTGCGTAGGAAGTAAGGTGGAAAGAAAGGAGTCCTAGGACGCCTTTTATAAGTTATTAGGGTGTTCGTCTATCCACACACCACAACTAATTTATGTATTATGCAAACACTCATTATATGTTGTTTTATGACTTTACGCACACCCATGATGGATATGGTTATGCACACACAATAACCATATAATTCGTTATACACTTATGCGTAGACTGTTATGCGCATTTACGTTATACACGTGTGGTAATGCGTATTTCAACTATCCACACTCCGTCATCTTATATTGTAATATGCACGTATTTATGTAATCGGTTATGCACACACCCATTATGAAGATTCGGTTATACGCCCCTCATAATGGGTGGTTATGTGGATGATAGTGCGTGGTGGTTATGCAACTTAGGTAGTTCGACGGTGGTGGTTAGGCGGCCGCCGTGGGGGCGGCCAACGGAGGACGGCCGATGGAGGCCGGCTGGTGGAAGCCAGCCGACGGAGGAGGTTGGCAACGAGGTCTGATCGGTGGGGCCGACCGGTGTAGAGCCAACCAGGTGGCCGACCGTGCACCTCGAGAGGGTCAGTCGAGGGAGCCGACTAGGCGTGCGACCGTGGGGGCTGTCTGAACGGCCGCGAGGCATCGCAGCCGTTTAGAAATACTCATTTTCTTTCTCATTTAGTCTAAATATATTTTGTATTAAATAATCTATTAGTATATATATTTAATCAAATCCTTAAAGATTTCTATAATGCACATTTTATTTATTACTATTACTATTAGATTAATAAATTATTGACAATGATGAAAAAGATATCTTTTAAAAAAGAAAAGATAATTACCAATAATTTATTTTTTATAATTCAAAGATGTCAAAAAAGAAAATAAATAATCATTTTAAATACTTGATATGATAAAATATCAATGTTGGAAGCAAAAAAAAAATGTCATACGGGTCATCAACTCATCATCTCCAAAATTAAGAGCCTTAGAGCATCTCCAACCGGCCTGCATTTCTCAGAAATGCAGGCCGGTTGCCCTCCAATGCATCGGCATTGGAGGCTGCAATTATGGAGGAGGCGGCATTTCCGCCTCCTCCTCCTCTAAATTTAGAGAACGAGGAGATGAAATGCCGGCCCTCCATTTCCACTTTTTTAATATTTTTTTTATTTTTTTTATTTTAATTATATATTTATTATATTTAAGGAAAACGTATATTACACAATAACGTTCGTAGCCGCTAAAATATTATTTCAAACTTCACATATAATATACCAATAAATTTGTTTTTTCGAGACCTACAAAACGAGACTAATATTGCATACTTTCTAAATATTATTGATCATACAAATAGCTAGAGAACACGATTTACTAAATAAAATTGCACATACACCGAAATACATTCAAATTAAAATGTATACAATTTTCCAAATTACATTGTTTCATTACCATGTCGTGTCCACAGATGTTCGATCAGTGCATCTCGAAGTGCGAAATGTGCCGCCTTGTCTCTGATTTTTTTATGTCGATTTAGGAACTGCTGAAATCTTTCGACTTCACTTGTGTCCATCACTTCAACATTCTGAGTTGGCGGCGGTGGAGAAATAACGATATCTTCATTTTCATCTCGCTCGTCCTCAATAATCATATTGTGCATTATAATGCAAGCAGTCATGATATCATGCAACACATTTTTATCGTGCTCCTGCTGTAATTTTGTTCCGTATGCTAACATACGAAATGCTGCTGTAATTTTTTGTATTGTTGATAGTCCAGGCTTACCAACACCATCCTTCTTTTGAACAAAAAAATTGTCGTGCTCTTGCACTTCAGTAACAATGCGAAGGAAAAGATTTTTTCGCATTCGAAATCTTCGTCGAAAAAAAGTTTCCCCATATGTGGGGTGTTCGGAGAAGTAATCATTCCAAAGTCTAGTGTTGCCTTCAATCCTGCCCCGATTGATTACCACGTGGCCAGGTATTGAACCTCTGCGTCGCGGACGTGCATCTTCTTGAAGTTGAGCTGCGATTATGGCATTGTTAGAGGCATGCATGCGAGCTAAAACTTCATCTTCATTCTCCCAATTTTTAAGCTCTTCTTCCCACTTAAGAAGTATTTGTTCATCATCATCTGAAGATGATGAAGATCGCAAATGGGATGAACCTTCTCCATAGTTCATTTTTCTTAGAAGAAAAGAATGTTTTGAATGTATCATTGACTATCTTAAAAGGGCGTTTATATAGTTCGCCAGCATTGGATGCCTTCTCCCAAGCATTGGATGCCTTCTCCCAAGCATTGGATGCCTTCTCCCAAGAGCAAACGATATGTCTGCTATCCAAGAGCTCATGAGAATGAAAGCAGAAAATCAAAAAAGAAAACTAGATCTACAGAGCGCTAAACAAGATCACGATATCATGATGATAGATTTGGATAGCATCAAAGGAACTCCAGAACGACAGTATTTTCGACAAAAAAAACAAGAAATTATGAATAGAAATATCATAAAACCATTATTTGGAGGATCTTCATCACTCGAAGGAACTGAATATGGAGGTGGCGTATACTGAGGTAGTGGTTACGGTGGAAGCCAATATAGAGGAAGCCAATATGGAGCACCTCAATTTGTAGGAGGTCAACTTGGAGGAAGCCAGTGTGGAGGAAGCCAGTATGGAGGAGATTGACATGGAGGACCTCGATATGGAGGTCCTCAATTTGGAGGACCTCCATTTGGAGGAGGTCAACATGAAGGAAGTCAGTACGGAGGAAGCCAGTATGAAAGAGAACGACATGGAGGACCTCCATTTGGAGGGCCTCAATTTGGAGGACCTCCATTTGGAGGAAATCAGTACCGAGAAAGCCAATACCGAGAAAACCAGTACGACGGAAGCCAATTTGAAGGACATCAGTTCGGAGGAGACCAGCAGGGAGGAAGCCAGTATGGAGGAAGCGACTACAACATACCAAGGTATGGAGGAGAACAACAGGGGGATAGCTAGCGCGGAAATCGTATCGAACCCAGTGATGACCTCCCAGATTTTTAGTTTAAATTTCAAATGTAATATTTTAATTTTGAAATATGTAATGCTTATTTTATTTTTATAATGTAATGCTTATTTTAATTTGGCAAGCTAATTATTATTATTTATATAAATTATTATTTATATTAATTATTAATTATAATAAATAAAAATATGAAAAAACGTGGAGCTGAGCTCGACGTTCGTCGAGCTCAGGAAAAACGTCGAGCTCAGCTCGGGAAAAACGTCGAGCTCAGCTCGACATTTTTATTTAAATATAATTTTTTATTTTTTATTTTAATTATTATATATATTTATTTATACATATAAATATGTAATTTATATAAATATATTTTGGCATTAATAAATGTATATTTATTTATATATATAATATTAAAAAATTCAATGTTCTTCAAATATGGAGAACATGGTTGGAGTTGGTTCTCCATGTTCTCCATATTTGGAGAACACAGTAGCACTGCAATCTCCATATTTGGAGAATATGGAGATCTCCCGTTGGAGATGTTCTTATCATCACTTCTTTGGGCTTAGCTGGACATCTGTTTAAAATCTTAAAGTCAATCAAAGTGACACGTGGTCTCCTCGTGGGCACATATATATTTTTTTCTAACTAATTATTTTAGGGCATTGATATTAGTATAGTACTTTTGGCTATTTACACTCAAAATTTGAGATTTTTTTTTAGAATTCATATTAGCAATCACTGGACAAAAAATTACTCCTTATTCGCACTCGCCCCTCTCGTGCTTCCTCCTACCCTTCAAACTATGATTCTGCTGGCGACCCTTCCTCCTCTCTTTCCGTCCGGCCTGAAGGGCTTCAAATCCGGCAAATGCTCTTCCTCCATTATCTGACGGCTATCTTTTTCACATCCGACGATCTATCTTCCTCTTGGCGGCATTGCTCCTCTATTTCGCGATTTTCAAGCATCCATTCCTCCTTTATGCGGTGGTGTTCTGCTCATCTTTTTTTTTCCTATTTTTGAGTGTGGATAGTTTTGATGTTTGCGAATAGTCAAAAACACGGTGCTAATATCAGTGCCCTTATTTTATTTCATAAATTTTTTATTTCTAATTTAATTTAATTCTAAGATTGGGCGATATTATTTACTGTATTGTACATCAAAAATCTCCCGTATCCATAAAATGAGTTCTGAAATCATGTTAGTATGCAGCTAATTTATTATTTTTCAAAAATAATAATAACTAGCAATTAAGTAAAGTTCAACGAATAAATATAAACCTACAAAAGTGCGTTGTTACAGCACATTTGATTTTACGCACGCACTCAAAAGTTATATTTTTATAGGATTTTTTTAGGGATTGTTTTTGGTACTTCATAAATCGATATTTGTAACTCATTTATATTTGTATCCAAAATGAATATTTGTATCCAAAATGAATATTTGTACCCATAATTGATATTTGTACCCATACATAATAATATTAAGAAAAATGATGAAATCTCATGAGAGGTGTTAGCCGCGCCCGCACACCATGCATGAGGTGCGGATATCCGAACCTTCCCCGACGTAACCAAAGTCGTTGTCGACACAAACCATCATCGCCGCCGCCGCGCCACCATCATCGCCGCCGCTACGCCAACCGCCATCACCGTCCCCGCAAACCGTCATAGCCGCTACCGCAAAACGTCATCGCCGACGCTACACCGAAACCACCGCCGCCGCAAACAGCCATCGCCGTCGCCGCAAACCGACATCGATGCCTCTGCGTCGAAACCGGCGCCGCCGCAAACCGCCAGTGTTGACGCTGCACCGCCATCGCCGTCGCCGCAAATCGCCATCGCCGTCGCCGCAAACCGTCAACGCCGTCGCCGCAAACCGCCATCGCCGTCGCCGCAAACCGCCAACGTCGTCGCTGCAAACCGTCATCGCCGACGCTGCACTGAAACCGCCATCGCTGACGCTGCACCGAAACCGCCATCGTCGATGATTTCTGTGAGAGATCGACGCTTTCAGAATTCAAATTCAAGAACAATTATGGAATTCATTCAGATTTATTTCCTGCATTTATTGCAAAGGATTATGTAGCCGTTTCAAGCCATTTGGAGCAAGTTTCAAGGAAGGCTAAAAGGAATGTTACTTAGGACTTTCCCCAGAGACAGTTGTTATTTATGAAAGTCATTTATGACTGAGTAACGGTCATCTAAGTCAGAATCTGATATACTCCTACAGAATATGTTTTTGAATAAGGAGATAACAGATCAATACAATAAGATAGAGAGCGCCACGGGCTGCGAGATATTATTGGACCACCAACGAGAGACTGCGAGCTGAGAGGTGAAAGTTCGACTGCGGGAGTTAAGGCTCGAGAGAAACAGAAATGAAGTTTGTGTTGGGTACAAATATCCGATAAGTTTAGGAAAAAAAATTGTTAAAATTTGTATTATTCTGGGTATGAATATCCGATTGTGGAGTATGAATAACAATTCCCTTTTCTTAAAACCTATCAGCATGTATGATGTATCCCTCCCCCCTTATTTATACTTTGCCTTGTCCCGATTTCGTCGGGCGGCATGTCCTCCGTTTTACGATACCTCCATTTCAAGCGGTGAGTTATCAACTTCACTTCTCCATTTCTAACGGCCAGTTCTTCTCCTTCATTTCTTTGCCATGCGTCCATCCTCCTAAGTCGTGATGGCCAGCGGCGGGTTCTCTTCCTCCAAGCGGCGACCATTTTGAAGTTGGGGGCCCATCTTTCTGGCGGCCAGTGGTGTGTGGTGCTCCAAATTTTCGACGATTTCTCTTCCTCTGGGCAGCGACCAATTTGAAAATGAAATTCCGGCAAATTTGAAGTATATTTTCCTGCGAATCTGAACCATATATTCCAATTTCTCCTAAGTTCCGGTTTTTTTTCATCCTTCATGCCAGATTGGTTATATCAATCAATCTTTCTGAATTTTATTTTAATTTTTTTGGTGCATGTTCGGCTCTATACTTTGAATGTCATTGTGATTTGACCACAAGCCAGAAATGTCTTTGATGGGGTCCCCCGCCCCCCTCATATAATCGGGGTTGCGGGTAGCCAAGCCGTCCACCTCTTTTGATGGAGGAAGTGGGGTTGACTACCACCGAAACCGCTGCGACATTAGCCGTCATCATCGCGGCAACCATCGCCGCAATCGCCGCCAACGTCTTCATCACCGCGGCGACCTCGGCCGTCACCGCCGTCGCCGCCATCACCGCGGCAACCGCCGCCGTCGCCGCCATCACCGAGGCAACCGCCGTCGTCGCCGCCATCGCCGTGACGACCGCCTCCATCGCCGCAGCAACCGCCGTCGTCTTCCCTGTCATCGCCACGACAATCGCCGTCATTGCCACCGCCATCACCGTCGTCACCGGCCACTTGGCCTCCGCCACCGAGCAACCCCCTCCGCCCGTCAGCCTCCACCACAGTCCGCCTCCTCCCCGACCGCTCGGCCTCCGCCACCGAGCAACCTCCTCCGCCTGCTCGGCCTTCTCCGCTAGCAGGCATCCGCTATACATTGTCGCTGGCCTCTGCCATCGTCGGCGGCCTCCGCCATACATCGTCGCCGGCCTCCGCCATCGCCACTGGCCTCGCCCACCTCTTGTAAGCCTCCTCCGTTCGGCCGGCCTCCTCCACCGCTCGGCCAGCCTCCACCACCGGCCTGATTCTTGGCCGGCCATCTCCCTTCGTGCGTCTGGAAACCACCCATGTAACCACCAGAATAACTACCGGTAGTGAGGGGGTGCGTATAGCCGAAATGAAGACGGGTTGCGCGTAGTATAAATTATTAGAAAAATACTCTTATTAAACTATGGAGTTCCGGTCTCCAAATAATGATTACGGCGGTTACGGTCTGCGGTCAGCCGAGTAACCGCCGTAATCACCTCTGGGGTGTAGGAAATCCGGAGCGCCGAGAAGCAGAAATTCGAATACGAATAACAAACCACAAAGCACAAAACAGAACAATCACAAACACAGCGATATACAGAGGTTCACCCAAACCGGGTTACGTCCTCTCTCACCTTCTTCTCCCTTCTTGTATTCACCAGAAAGTTACAGATTACAACAAAGGTTACAAGGATCTAAACCCGATCCTACCTTCTTCCTCTTCTGGACAAGAAAACCGTAGAAGAAAACCTTCTGGATCGACGCCGACGAAACACCTCGTACACGCCTCCAAAAGAATACGCCGCTGCAAGTCTGTAAAAGATCGTTTTGTCCATATCCCTAAAAAAGGAACCGGAAAACGCCTTAAATAGGCTACAGCATAACTGATCGTCGAGCTCAGCCGAACGTCGAACGACGGTCGACGATCGGCGAGCTCGGTCGAACGTCGAGCTGGGTTCGGCGCGTCGAACGTCGAGCAGGGTTGGACGTTCGACGTCGAGCTGGGTTGGACGTTCGACGTCGAGCTGGGTTCGACGATCGTCGAGCTGGGTTCGACGATCGTCGAGCTGGGTTCGACGATCGTCGAGCTGGGTTCGACGATCGTCGAGCTGGGTTCGACGATCGTCGAACCCAGTTCGACGACTGGAGAAAAAACATCTCCGAAAAATTTGGGCTGGGGGCGTTGCCCCCGCACCCCCACCGGGGACGCTGTCCCCTGGACCCCTGCCCGCTGTCCGGTCAGCGGGACCTCCGTCGGGGGCGGCTGCCCCCGGACCCCCGCTGTCGTCGGCGCCAGATATATCGGAGGGGGATCACACTTCGATTCCTCTAAGCTCACGTGGGCTAACCCGGTGTGAGAAACAAGAGGACCGGAAGTGTTCCACAACCCCAACATGGGGCCTATAAATAAGACCTCATTGCCTCCTTCATTCTCATTCCTTTCTACTTCTTCCTTCTTTTTTCTTCATCTTCTCCTTCGAAGATCTTCAAGCACCCCATGAAGATCATCACTGTCTTCGAAGCATTTTTCAAAGATTTTCATCTTCTTCGAAGATCTTCAAGCACCTCTTAAAGATCTTCATCGTCTTCGAAGCTTTATTCGAAGATCTTCATTTTCTTGCTCATTCTTCTTCTTTAATCTTCGTCCTCCTCCCTCACCCTTGATCTTATTGGGAGACGCCCTCGAATATTCTCGAGTACTCCAAGGCGCGAAGGTCGGTAACCACCTTCTCCTCGTCCATCTCTCGTTACCGATTTGTGGATACATCCTCGTGAACTCTCGAGCACTCCGTAGAATGAAGGAAGGTAACTACCTTCGTCAACAGTGCTTCGCGCCTTCTCGTGCACAACTGCCACGTGCGCCTCGCGTGCACGCTAACAAGTGTTCCATGCGTCGTCCTCCAACAAGCGCCTTGCGCGCTCCAGGACAATCGCTTCGACCACCAACAGATCAACCATCCCAAGCTCATCTCAACACAACATGAGACAAATCACAGAGGATATGACGCGCAAAATGCTCAATCCGAGCTTCCAAGCCCCAGACATCTGAACGCAACAAGCTGCTCTCACCTCCAAGCTAAAGTCAAAGACTCCAAAGCATCCACAGTGTAAAGCTCCCAATTATAATAAGGAAAAGAATTGGCACCGTGAGAGGTAGTCTGTTACCCTTCGAACACAACTCACTCTCTCTCATTATAACGAGAGGCGGTCTGTTGCCCTCGAGTTTTTCAAAAAAGCTCTGTAACCACAACAAACACAAGTGGAAGTTTGATCTGCATAGATCCGGCCACGTGATTTTTCACATCTTTTCGGGATTTTCCACGTCAAAAATATTTTCTTGCCAACTTTTCTTTCTCTGTAACTCTTTGCACGGTAGACCGCTCATAGACTAAGGTGGTTCAATTTAGTCCGATCTACCGGAGCCTCGAGCGATCCGCAACAAATCTATATTAAGAGCTTGAAATCGTAGAATTTTATATGATCAATGTTTTGACCGCCATAGATATGACGAGTTATTGGAATCTCAAAAGTGCATAAAAATTTAGGCACAATTTGACAATGACTCACATTGTCAAATATGTGATTTTTTTATCAATTCATGCTAAAACATTGTTCTTGTTTAACTTTCAAAAATGCATAGTTAGACATTTATTCCACTATATTTATCTATACCGGCAATATCCACCACAACTATTCCATGTGACTTGCCTCTTAAAAGAATGCTCGCTAATAAAAAGACTGCTTGCGTGTAATCAATTTCCTAAAATTATGATTAGGATTAACCGCCAGCGCGAATAGTGAAAATGACGGTCCGAATATAATATAAGGACCCAAAAAAAAAGAGAAAAAAAAAATGCAAAGGGACTGTCCCATGCTTCCATGTGGCATGCCTCTTCAAGGCTTGAATCAATCTCTTCTCACTTGAAATGAATTAAAAAAAAAAGGGGCAGGCTTTCCCCATCCTCTAAAGAAGGAAGAAGGAGATCAACCTGCAACATTTCACAGCAGATCCATTTTTCCCGAGAGCCTCATCCGCAAATTCCGGGACGCCGGGAGAAATTGAAAGGAGAATGGAGAGCCCGCCGGGAAGCGCCCGATCCAGTCCGGAGGCGGAGGTGGGGATGCAAGTGGAGGATCTGTGGGACATTCAGGAGCCGCAGCTCACTCCCTCCGAGAAGCTCAACTCTTGCTTCGAGAGCATGCCCGTCACCTCTTTCCCGCAGGCCCCTTCTTCTCAAGGTAACCAGCCCCAATTTTGTAACCCTAATTGGATACCTAATTGAATTGCCTGTGCTTGTATCTGTAAAAATGAAGATGCATATTAACCTAGAGATTAAAAAAAGATCAAAATTTGGCTCAAATGGAGTTAAGGAATCCTGTTTGGCGAGAATTGCTAGACTTGAGATCGAGTAGAATAAATTGCATCTACAAATTTTAAAAAAAGGAATAATTAAAAAGTTAAAAAGGCAGCTGCAGCATTTGTAATGGTAGAGAAGAAGATGAACAGTAAGGAGCGCAGCTGTAACTGGAGAATGAAGAATGAATTTCAGTAGCAACTACAATACTGATTACCTGCATTAAAATTGTAATAGGTCTTCTTAATAAGTTTCTTTATATGTAATGTAATAAAAAATCTGAAATGAAATAAGAAATCAGAGAACTTACCTTTGCTCCGTATTTATATCTCAGGCTCACCACAATCAGTAAGCAAGATATATGCTTCGTTTGGCGTGGCTTTTTTGCTCCGATGAGTTTGGTCAAAAATGCCATTATGATAGTATGTATGTTTGGCAAGACAAAGATTATGACTGCTACCAAGAAAATATACTAGTTTTGAGCATAAAATGCATGATTATTTTTAGGCGAGATCGGGCGTTAACGAACGACGGCTCATGACCACCGTGTTCACCGTCGCCACCACCGCACCAAACGAAGCCATATAGTTTTGCAGTGGATACCTGGTGCTAGGCTTATCTTATATCACACTATACCATGATCTGTCTTGATTTATATCTCATGAACAAAATTTATTATTATCAAAATGGGAGTTTGTTGGAATATGCGTTCTATATATCTTAGGTTTAGTAATAACAAATCCCAAGTTGTTTTTAATCATACTTGTGTTGGGTATAATGTGCGGGTTTACATGTACAGCCCCGTATTTGTCGAGTGGGCTCGACTGGCCGAAAGGCAGTGAGCAAGAAGTCAATTTTATCAGGCGTTTGCTGCTTATCCAGTGTAGTAATAGGCGAGCAGACCCTGCGAGTTGAGATCTCGCTGTAGGCGAGAGTCGAGGTGGCAAGTGCCCAACTGTGTTCTGGTGCCCGCCGACCGGGCGAGTGGGCTGAGGTGCGCCGGCTCGCCATTAGAGGATATTCATTTTTCCTTTTCCCTTTTTCATAATTCATTTCTGGCCTGCATTTAGCCTCTCCAAATAACGGGATCTCGCTATTGACAGACCACTTTGGGCTGCATTTAACAGTTTCCAGAAGGCGGGATCACGCTATTGGCGGACCATCCCCAAAAAACTATACATAGACTCCTAAGGGCACCTTTGGAGAGTACATCTTTCTGAGTTTTCCTCTCCCCCGGCTAGGTTTGGTTGACAGGAGCTTCAGCTCATCACTCACCGTAGTTTTCGGGTGGGTGGTCAGAAGCTCCCTTGCCTCTCCAAAAGTGCTCGGTCCAGTTTTGGTTTGGGAGGGGAAGCAATCTAAGATCTTCTGGGTGTGTGGCAGGACCTGCTTGCTGCGACTCGGGGTCTGTTTGAGGTTGTTCTGGTGGGAAGGTTTCCGAACTCTAAGTCAACAGCTGAGGCATTAGCTTGAGGAAAGTAAAGGCGAGCTACCCCCAGGCCCGAACTCGTTGAACCGTGGTTTCCGGGTTCAACATTTTTGGTGTGGTGAGTGTGAACCCGTAGCTTGTCAGGAAAATCTCAAGCAAGTGTCATGACTGGAGATGAAGGGCAAGGAATTGACCCAGACAGCTCCCCACCCGCAGACAACCCCGTGACTCAAAGACAGTTTGGCGAGTTCATGAAGGTTGTGCTCGAGACCATTCATCCGGTCTCGCAATGTGGGTTGGCAAGTTCTCGACCCCACCGGTCTCGGTACTCGCCCATCCTTTTCTGGGCGAGGAGTTGCCGGGTCAGCGGGTCGGGAAGGAGATAAGGATAGAAGGAGGCGAGAGAGCTCGTGGGTCGCGAGTTGTTTCCCCTCTCACCAATCGCCCCGCTATCCTGTGAGACGGTTTAGCGAGATCTCGCAAAATGCCAAGAGAGCTCAGGGAGTCCCTTCTGTGAGTTGATCATCTCGGTTCCAGTACCGGATGATTTCAGAGATCCGGTCATGTCTTTCTACTCCGACAAAGAGGATCCAGTTCAGCACATGTAGTGGTTCGAGGACACAGTCTCCATCGGGCAGATGACAAACACGTTCAAATGCAAGTTGTTCGTCATCTCCCTCAAAGACAAAGCGAGGGATTGGTTTCGCCAACTTCCCTCAGGAACCATCTATGACTTTGAGGATCTACGCTGCGGTTTCTTGTTGCGCTTTTCAATATCAAAGAAGAGGAAGAAGGGGGCTGAGTTCTTGTTCGAGATCAAGTAGGGGCCGGAAGAAACTCTGGCGAGTTATGTGGATAGATTCCAAGAGGAGCTACTTCAAGTCCAGGAAGCACCAGGGTACACCCTGATGATGGCCTTCATACTCGGGCTTTGTCAGGGATTCTTCAAGATGGAGCTAAAAATGGTGCAACCTCTTTCCTTCGAAGAGCTGATGGAAAGAGCGGCGAAAAAGATCGAAGGGGAAGCCACAAACTCCGAGTTTGCGAAGAAGCTGACAAGACTAGGAGAGGCAGAGACAAAAGAGCAAGGAGGATCTAGGCAACAGGAAGGGAGAAGGAGGGATGAGCCGAGGGGGCGAGGATTTCAGGCACCCCAGAGGGGGCAGGGGCAGGAGCAGGGATGGGGAGAGCAGGAGCAAGATAATTTGCTAGCGTGGAGACCGGCGGGAGGACCATTCCAGGGACAAGAAAGAGGAGTAGCTCAAGGAGAGGGAAATCACTAGGCGGGGCAGGGACGGTTCAACCCTCCGGGGTGGAGACCGAGCCCAAGACTGTTGCCATCCCCCTCAGCACGCAATGACGATAGTTCGGGGTAGAGGAGGAGGGAGAAAGAGGAATCAACTTGGCAGAGGAGGAAGAAGGGAGGTTAGGTTGTTGCTTTTCTGTGACTTCCATCAGGAGGAGGGGAATGTGGTGGCCACCTGCCCCGAGTTTCTGGAGTTTCGAGGAGCGGCGAGAGCCGGAGGGATACTACCAGTACCACCCAAGATTGTGGAAGCGAGAGTCAGAGGAGCTGAGGTAGAGGATTACTGCGAGGACCGGGCAGATGTGGGTGCCCGAGGAGGGATCAGGGTAATCCACGAGGGGGGGGGGAAGCGGGATTGAGGCCACCCGCAAGGGGAGCCTCTGAACTATTTTCTGATGGGGCGTCACTTCGACATCTTTAGCCCCTCCCTCGGTAGAGAAGATTACCTTCTCGTCCAAAGATATGCCAGATTATGAAGACCTGTTCTGCGATGCCTTGGTAATCCAGACGATCGTCAAAAACTTCACAGTCTCAAGGATCTTGGTGGATAACGGGAGTTCGGTAAACGTGATCTTCAAGAAGGCCTTTGACGAGATGAAGGTGGAAGACAGGAGGGTGCTAGCCTCGGATGGACCTCTGTTCGGGTTCTCAGGCGAGAGGAAGTAGAAGGAGTGAGACTCCACGTTACCTTAGGAGGGACGTCCCGTAACTGCCGGTTCGTTATCGTGGACGCTCCGAGCAGCTGCAACGCTATGTTCAGGCGTTCCCTTATCAACATTTTTCGATCCGTACCCTCTTCCTTCCACCAATGCTTGATGTTCAACAGCGGAGGAGTGCAAATCCGGATCTGGGGAGACCCCAAGGTAGCAAGGGAATGTTACGTCACGACCGTCAAAACGATTTCGTGGATGGGAGAAGCAGAGGAGTTCGAGAAAAAGATGGAGGAGAAGGCTATATTGGAGGCTGCTGAAGAAGCAGAGAAGAAGGAGATCGTGGACCTGAGTTGGAAGCCCGAGGCAGTGCAGGCTGGAGGGAAGCTGAAGGAGGAAAATCAGGAGAAGATCAGAAGCTGCGTCCAGGACAACGTCGACATCTTCGCCTGATATGCAAACGACATGTCAGGGATCGAGGCAGACGTGACCTGTCATCATCTCAATCTTGATCCCAACGCCCGCCCGATCTGTCAGAAGAAGAGGTCTGTGGCAAGCAAGCTGGCGGAACCAATCCGAGAGGAGGTGGAAAAGTTGGTGAGGGCAGGTTTTGTATCGGAGATCCAGTACCCGGGTTGGGTCTCCAATATAGTGATGATCAAAAAGGGGGACGGGAGGTGGAGAATGTGTGTTGATTTTTCTTTGTTGAATAAAACATGCCCCAAAGATTACTACCCCCTGTCTCGAATCGACGCGCTGGTTGATTCAGTCGTCGGTTTCCCTGTAATGAGTTTTCTAGATGCATTTTCAGGTTACCACCAAATTAGGATGCACCCTCCAGATGTTAAGGATGTTTTCTTTATCACGGATGACGGGTGCTATAGTTATAGAATGATGACGTTCGGGTTAAAAAATGCAGAGGCCACGTACCAGAGGATGATGAATAGGGTCTTCAAGGAGCAAAAGAGGAGGAATCTTGAGGTCTATGTAGATGACCTGATGGTGAAAAGCAAAGACGTAGAGTCTCACCTCCTAGACTTGGCGGATACCTTCGCCACCTTGAGAACTCGCTTAGCTCTACGGACCACTCAGCCAACCTTCCTGAGTGCTCCACCCCTTCAAAGATCCTACGAAGAGGGTGGTCGGTCACCACTTTGATCAAATGTGCTTGAAAATATGACCTGAGCTTTCTGGCTGAGATAACCAAGGAAAATGCCAACTTTTCCAGGATCGTGTATCAGAGTTCTGTCTTCTTTAGGACCCTGCTGACATAATAGACGAGCAGTTGTTTCTTACCCTCTTCCCGAACCAGGACGGAACTTACGGTCTCCGCTCCTACTCCGAGGTACAAAGTCAGATCCTCCCCCTCCTTGGTTCCCTGGAGGAGTGGGGCCTGAGTGAGCTGACTCTTCAAGGCTTTGAAAGTCTCCTCACACTCTTTCGACCATTCGAACTTTTGATTTCCCCGCAGTACTTTGAAGAAGGGTGAGCACTTCTCTCCTGCACGAGAGAGGAACCCACTCAACCCGGCGAGCTTCCCTGTTAAGCGCTGAACTTCCTTAGTGTTTCGCGGCGATTCCAACTTCATTATGACTTTCATCTTGTTAGGGTTGGGCTCTACCCCTGCTGGGGTGAGGAGATGGCCCAGACACTTTCCTCTGCTCGCCCCGTAGACACACTTCAAGGGGTTCAACCGCATCTTGAACTTCCGCAGGGTGGCGAACGTTTCCTCCAAGTCCTGTAAATGGGAGCTCACATCCCTGTTCTTTACCATGAGGTCATCCACATACACCTCCAGGTTTCTCCCCCTCTGCTCTCTAAAAACCCAATCATCATTCGCTTGTACATCGCTCCTGCATTTTTCAGCCCGAAGGACATCATCTTGTAACTGTAGCATCCTTCTCTTGTGTTGAAGGAGACGTCCTTGATATCAGACAGTTGCATCCTAATTTGGTGATAACCCGAAAAAGCATCCAAAAAACTTATCACAGAAAAACCGACGGCTGAGTTAACCAGCGCGTCGATTCGAAACAGAGGATAACAATCCTTAGGGCATGATTTATTCAAAAAAGAGAAGTCGACACACATCCTCCACCGCCCGTCACCTTTTTTGACCATTACCACATTGGAGATTCAGCCTGGATACTGGATCTCCGATACAAAACTTGCCTTAAGAAGCTTCTCCACCTCCTCCCGGATGAGCTCCTCCAGCATGGCGGCGACGGTTCTCCTCTTCTGACGGATGGGACGTGTCTTCGGATCGAGGTTTAGGCAGTGGCATGCCACGTCCGCGTCAATGCCTGACATGTCAGCTGCGCTTCATGCGAAGATGTCGACGCTCCTTTGGATGCATTTCAGTATCCTCTCCTGATCTCCCGGGCTCAGCCCACCGCTGACCCACACCTTCTTTATCTTCCCCGCCCTGGTGAGAACCTCCATCTCTATCACACACACTTCTCGGTCTCTCCCCCTATGCAAGTACCTCATCCTTATCCGCCTCTTCCACTTCCATTACCCTGGTCTCATTATCCAGCAACCCCTCTGCCCTCTCCTCATGAGCGCAGACCTCCCCTTCGCCTACTTCCTCCGCCATCACCACCATTTCTTCCTGTGCCGCCGGCTCCTTCGCTACTTCCTCCTCAACAACTTCTGCATCGCATCCTGGCCCTGCCTGCACCTCCATCTCTCTCCCAATCTCCTCGACCTCTGTCAACCAAGAAACGGTGTTAACGGCCGTCACATAACACTGTCTCGCCACCTTCGAATCCCCTCTGACCCGGACCCGAACTCCCCCGCTGTTGAACTTATGGCACTGATGAAACGACGATGGGACGCAGCGGAAAGCGCTGATTAGGGGGCATCCAAAAATGGCGTTGTAGCTGCTCATAGCATCAACGATAACGAACCGACAGTTCCTCGACACCCCTCTCAGCGTTACATGGAGCCCAACTCCACCTTCGACTTCCTTCTCCCAAAAATCCAAACAACGGTCCGTCCGAAGCCAATACCCTCTTTGCCTCCACCTTCATCGCAAGGCTTTCTTGAAGATCACATTCACAGAGCTCCCATTGTCAACCAGAATTCCGGAGACCGTGAAGTTCTCGATTGCCGTTTGAATCACCAGGGCGTCGCAGAACAGGTCATCGTAGTCGGGCATGTCCTTTAATGAGAAGGTAATCTTCTCCTCCGGGGGTGGGGTTTAGGAGGTCGAGGCGACGCCCCTCCAGAACATTTTCTGGAAGCTCCCCTTGCGGGTGGCTTCAATTCCGACACCCCCGTGGATCACCCCAATCCCCCCGCGGGCGTCTATGTCAACCCTATCCTCGCACTTATCCTCCTCTCCTCTGCTTGGCAGAACTTCCTCGATCCGCACCGACGGCTACTGCTGCGCCTGACCTCTCGCTCCCCTAAATTCCAGAAACTCTGGGCAAGCGGCCATCGCGTGACCTTCTTCCTGGTGAAAGTCACGATATGACAACCCCACCCTGCCTCCTTCTCTTCCTCCCCTTCAATTCTCTCTTCTCCTTCCTCTTCCACGGGCGATCGTCATCGCTTGCTGTTGCGGCGGGAGGGGCGGCCTCTGACCCTGTCTCCACCCCGGTGGGTTGAACCGCCCCTGACCCCCGCGGTAATTCTCCCCGCCGTGAAATCCCCTCCCTTGCCCCTGAGCAGGTCCCTCCTGGGGTCTCCAGGTCAGCCGGTTGTTTGGCACCCGATACCCCCAACCCTGCTGCTGCCCCTGGAACCCCTGACCCCTGGGCTCTTCCATCCTTCTGGCTTCTTGCTGTCTGCTTGCTCCCTGCTCCTTCATCTCATCCTCTGCCAACTTGGCCAGCTTATTGGCGAACGCCGGGTTCACCGACTCTCCCTCTATCTCTTTTGCCGCCCTCTCCATCAGCTCTTCGAAGGATAGAGATGACTCCCTCTTCAGCTTCATACTAATGAATCCTTGCCGCAAACCCAACATGAAGGCGAGCATCAGGGTGTACCCTGGAACCTCTTGGACCACAAGGATCTCCTCTTGGAACCTATCGACGTAACTCCCCAACGTCTCATCCGGACCTTGCTTGATCGCAGACAGAAACTCTGCTCCCTCCTTCCTCTTCTTCGATGTCGAGAACATTAAGAGGAACCCCCGCTGCAGGTCCTCAAAGCAATAGATCGAGCTTGCGGGAAGCTGGTGGAACCAGTCTCTTGCTTTCTCCTTCAGGGTGATGGCAAAAAGTCGGCACTTGAAAGCGTCCGACATCTGCCGGATTGAAACAACATCCTCAAACCACTGGAGATGTTGCACCAGATCATCTCTGTCCGTGTAGTAAGATATCTCTGGTTCCCTGAACTCCTCTGGAATTGGGGCCGAGACAATCAACTAGCTAAAATGGCTCCCTCCCCCTACCGGGCGAGTTGACCCATCTCGCACCACTGGCATATTGATTCTGTCGGCACTCACCTGACCGGGGAACAGCTCTCGCCCGACGAGATCCCTCTCGCCGCTCTCCGCCGACACTTCTTTCCCGGGTCTCTAACCCGGGGCGTTCTCGCCTAAAGATGGGACTGCGACCACTGGGATAGAAGGTGTCGCTCACTCGCTTCTCGCAGCGAATGCTAGATGTATGGTCTGCAGAACCTCCCTCTTGAATTCTTCCAACATTCCCACTGTGACGCCACTCGTCGGAGGCGGCGGGTTGCCCGAGCCGACTCCTTCTCTTTCATCTCCAGCCATGAAGCTTAGCTCAAGATTTTCTTGTGCAGACTACGGCTTCGCTCACCGCACCAAAAATGTTGAAACTGTTATTCGGTCTCAGAGAGAGTTCAGACTCAAAAGGGGTAGTCTGCACTTACTTATCCCGATTTAAACTTCTGGCCCAAGACTTTGAACTAGGAATAGACCTTGAGCTACAGCGAGGAGGTCCCGCCACACACCCGAAAGATCTGAGAGAGCTTCCCCTTCCAAGCCAAAGCCGAGCTAGACACCTTGGAGGGCTCTCGAAACCAATCAAATCTAACAAGAGGAGGAAGAAATCAAAATACCGATCCCCTCCAAAGGTGCCATAAAGGGTCTATTTATAGTTTTCTAAGTCTGTCCTGTCAATAACGCAATCCCGTCTTTTGGTTTTGCCAAACGCAACCCAAATTGGTCTGTCAACAACGAAACTCCGCTGTTTGGAGGGGCTATTAGCAGACCAACAATGACATTCTTGTAAAAACATTGTTGGGCGAGTGGTTCATGCAGTTGCCACTCGTCTGGGGTGGCGAGTGCCTTATGAGGCTGTCACTCACTACCACCCCGGGGCTGAGGGCGAGTGCAGGCCCGGCTACCCCTCTCGCCTATCCCTTGGCTAGACCCTAGGGCGAATGCGGGTCGGCGCGCTCTACTCGCCCCCTGCTACTAATGGCTCAATCCTATATGAGCTGGGGATTTCTTTCCCCACTCCCCAGTCTGACTCGCCTTAGCCTAAAACTGCTCTGTTTGCCTTGGTTTTCTTCTGAGAGATCCACTCGATGAACACGGGGTTGTATAGTCATGGAATCCGACCTCCCTGACAATGGAGTATAATGATTCTTGCAGTACAAGAGATCTTCCATCCGAGGTTTCCAGATCATACATTTCTTGTCGTTCATGCTCACCATTCTAGTTGCTGGCTCCATCTTCCCAAAATAGCCCAGACGGTCCGAGACGAACCTACCTCTGATACCACTTGATGATAATTGAACCACTCACAAACCCGGGTACACAAATAAGAAGATAATGCAACAAACAATCGCAAACACCAGATATACGTGGAAAACCCTCTCAATTTGAATGAGGGAAAAACCACGGGCCAGGGCACAAAATCCACTGTATCAAATAAGGATTACAAATACATGAAACTAGGTTTGCCCATCCTAGAACCCCCAAGGTTCGACAATTTGAATCTCCTCACAAGCCCACGGTGAAACAAAAATCTCTTCAAGAAAAAGAAATCGACTTTTCTTTAAGCACTCCGACTGCAAAGACAAGATTGAGGTTCCTTACGCAGAAGATGATGACACCGAGTTGTGAATCTCCAGTTCTTCTCTCCCGAAGAACTCAGCGAACGACCTCTGCAGGTTTCGCGAACGACGTCTCTCTAGATACGTGAATGAAGGCTTGCGGTTGCAATTAGAATTAGGGTTAGCGATAAAACACTTCTCTCCTTTAATAGGGGTCAACCACCTATTAAGACACATAGGTGCAACCCCCACAACCATCGGATGTGATTAGAGAAGGATCCAACGGCTGGAAACTAATTAAACAGCCCAGACAGTGCAGATTTCCGCTCTGGACTCGTCTTGTCGATATGGATCACACGTCCTGTTGATATGGACCTCATCTCGTTGATTCGGACCATCGACATGGCCCAGCCCGTCTCATCGATATGCTCAAGAGCCTTCATGTCAACATGGCTATCACGCTTCTCGTCGACACACAACAACTTTTAGTCGATATGCTGCAGACTTCACGAATCCTGATCTTTCTAGTCGACAACTAATCTGACTTGCCCTTTCTGGACCCCAACAATCATCATATGGAGGACCCAAGATCATGGAAGCCGGAATATATATATATATAAACATACCCCTTTGTTCGAAGGAGACAAATATGGTTTCTGGAGCATATAAATGAACGACCTGTTTGGGTGGGCTGATACTGATGAGATAGTTGTTGTGAGCATAGAGCTGTCAGAAAAGTGCTGATGAGAAAGTTGTAGACTCTTTGGATGCTTATCGAATAAAGCTTTCTGATTTAAACTTTTTGGTAAAACAATTGTTGAAAACTGTTTTAATTTTTTATAGAAATATTGTTATGTAATTTATAACAAAAACTTTGTTGTTGGAAAACGGTTACCCGAGCGAAAATGCGCGCCCAACCAAAAATTCTTTGTACTAATTTTTGAAGTCATCTCGACAATTCTTTGTTGTGTTTTTCATGCGAGATAAAGTCGCTATAAGTGAGATTGCTTCTCTAAACTTGTGATGGTGTTTTGTATATTTGCGTGTTAGTGAGGTATTTTTTATGTTCCCTCCTATTTATTCTGTAAGGAAAGACATGATGTAGTTAGGAATTAGTGAGATTATGACAAAAGTTAGGGCACAATGGCGACAAAGGATCCATATAGCCGACTCCACTATAGTGGGATAAAGGCTTGAATGTTGTTGCTCCTATTTATTGTGTTTGTTTTTGAGGTCTCCATATGGCGAGCTGAGCTTGGTAGATTGATATGAAGTGCCTCATGCCGCATAAAGGCTAGCCAAAAATAGGTTTGCAGGTCGTTTGGGGATCGGGTGGCTCAGCGAGTTCTGAGAAGGTTTCGTCAAATTCCTCAATAGACCCTCCCCCGGCTTGTCACGCGCTAAGTCGGTGGGCCCTGCCTATACAGGCAAACCCGATTATATTTAATGCGCTTCTGTTCGATTTCTTACAGGCAAGCTAAATTTCGCGAGTTGATCGTCTAACTTTTCATCTCGCCATGTCAGCTGTAAGCGAGACAGAAGCTAGTCACCTGGGTTGCGCGACCAAGTTCGCCGCTTACACTTTCAAGAAGTCGAGGAGAATAACTGCCGAGGTGGACTCCTTCCGGTCTTGGTATCTTCCCGTGGGATATGTTGTTAGGCGAGCCAAATAGGGCGTGTTCATCAACACTTTCTTCCCTGATGGGCTTGCCTTCTCACTAACGCACTTCCAAGTGGGGTTACGACTCCCCTTGTGGCCTGAGTTCTGTCAAATTCTTCGGTAATTTTGGTTGGTCCCGTCTCAAATCAACCTTGCGGAAGACCGGAAGAACGAACTCAATTCCCTCCTCACGGAGAAAATAGAGATACATGATGAAGGCACACCAAAGCGCAAAATTGTCTTGGAGTCTAGTTGCAATGCTCAAGGCGCAGGCGCGCGCCTGACGAAGGCAAGGCGCAGACTCGCACCTAACGAAGGCAAGGCGCAGGCGCGCGCCTGACGAAGGCAAGGCGCAGGCGCGCGCCTGACGAAGGCAAGGCGCTATCACATCCATTTTAAATAATGAGCATCAAACATCATTTCATTTTCTTGATCAAATTTTTTATCTAGTATACTAACAAATCATTCATTACTATCGTTTATATTTCTTAAAAAATACAATCAATGTGGTCACTTACATCATATCTAAGTTTCAACGCACAATTATATTTCACAAATACCAAATCAATAAACAATTATTGAGTTTTTATATTATTTTTTTCTTAATTTTTGAAGGAAAAAAATTTATAACAAAAATCTCACTCAGTCGCGTCTCTGACGAAGGCAAGGCGCTATCACATCCATTTTAAATAATCAGCATCAAACATCATTTCAGTTTCTTGATCAAATTTTTTATCTAGTATACTAACAAATCATTCATTACTATCGTTTATATTTCTTAAAAAATACAATCAATGTGGTCACTTACATCATATCTAAGTTTCAACGCACAATTATATGTCACAAATACCAAATCAATAAACAATTATTGAGTTCTTATATTATTTTTTTCTTAATTTTTGAAGGAAAAAAATTTATAACAAAAATCTCACTCAGTCGCGTCTTTTATATTCCAAAGACGCAAATAGGGCGCACGGAGGTGCAAACCTCTGAGCCTGGTGGGCCTTGAGCCTGAGGCGCGCATTTAATAACATAGCTTCACGATGAGGGCGACCCTAGACGGGTTCGTCTATTTTGGGAGCAATACCTTCAAGCTCCAGGGGACTCATAACTAGGGCTGAGCATATTATTCGAAACTCGAAAATCGCTCGAAAATCGTTCGAAAATTGAGCCGAATCGGAATCGGTTAAAATTGATTCGACTCAATTTGAGTCGATTCAATTTGACTTGAATCTGATTTCGAGTCGATTTCGAGCCAGCCCTGATCGCTCGAAATATGATTCGAATCAACTCGAATTAATTAAAAAAATTATGTATTTATTAATATATTCTTATTTTAAGATAAAAAATAACAAAATTTAAAGCTAAATAAAAAGAATGAAGGCTTTAAGTGTTTCATTTGCTAAATTTATAGGTTGCCCAATTTTATTTTGAGCAAACTAGGAATAAAACGAAAAATTGCTAAATTTCGAGCCGACTCGATTCGATTTCGAGCCGACTCGATTCGATTTCGAACCGACTCGATTCGATTTCGAGCCGACTCGGAATCGAGCCATTTCGAGTCGAGCCGACTCGACTCGAAATCAATTTCGATTTCGAGTCGATTTCGAGCCGAGTTCGAGTCGAAAATTTCGATTTCGAGCCGAGCCAAAATCGCTCGAACTCGAGTCGATATCAGCCCTACTCATAACAAGGTCCACCTTTGGGCAGAGAGGTTCGTTTTCATCAAAGGCGACTTCGCCTCCATCCCGCTCCGGTCGTAGCAACCAGACGAAGAACTCTTCATTCCTCCCATCTTTAGGGGATATCGGCCGAGATCTTGCTAGCCTTATATAATCGCGTGAGAATGCACTCGTCGAAGCTCCTGCTCACCGTACAGACATATTCATGCCTGGGAGAGGCGAAAAAGGTTTGTATGTTAACAATTGCTATTAAATCAGGAATAGCTCATTTGGCACTTGGCAGGTAAGAAAGGCACTCGAGGGGTTCATCGACCAACATACATGAGGGAGCTAATCTTGGCCGACAATATAAAGGCGTGGGCTTAGGAAGATGCACTATATACCCGAGAAATCATCCCGAGGATTCCCGAGGAATTTTCCTTCTGAGATTTGTAGGCGATAGTCTAGGGGTGTGCAAAAATAACTGAAGAACCGAGAATCGGACCGGAACCGAATCAAACCGAATGGTTTGGGTCGGTTCCAAATAGGTTCGGTTCGGGTCTGGTTCCTGTAATACCAGAACCGACAATTCGGTTTGGTTTCTGGTTCCAATGGTCGGGTACCCAGAACTGACCCGAGAACCGAATATCAATGCTAAAGAAAATATTTTGAGACAACGGTTATAGTCGTATGACTAAATGCGCTAAAATAATCGAGAATATAGTCGTATGACTAAAAATAATATTTATTGTACTTGTGTAGTTGTATGACTTCAATATTATATAAAGTCATGATTCAATTATTTTGAGACATTGAAACTTATATTACAAAGAATCATGAGTTGGTAGAACCATTTTTAAATTATTTTTAGACATAGGTAGACCGAGAATCGAACCGGAACCGAACCGAAGCAAATAGTTTGGATCTGGTTCTATACATTAGGACCGTGGGTCGGTTTGGATTCCAAAAGTTTAGAACCGAACCTATATGGGTCGGTTTTTGGTTTTGGATAGAACCGAACCGAACAGATCTGAGTTGCATCCCCTAAGCGATATCCTCTAGTCTTCAGAGCTTCTAGAACCACGAATGATCCTTCCCAATTTGGGTTGTGCTTGCCGATGGCGGCGAATCTTCCTGCATCTTCAAATTTCTTCATAACGAGATCTCCCTTTTGGAACTGCTTGATACAAATGTGCTTGTCGAAGTTTCTCGCCATCCTCCGCTAGATCTCTTCCTGCCGAGTAGCGGCGAGGTCCCGAAGTTCTTCACTGAAGTCGAGGGAAAGCCTTTGCGCTTCTTCATTCTAAAAATGTCATTCCCCCTCTCCATCCTCCGTTGTTACCATCCTTGGGCTCCTGGCCTCGAACTCCACGAGGATAAGAACTTCTGAGCCATGAGACAACTTGAAAAGAGTTTTACATGTTGCGGAGTTCGAAGTGGTTCTTAGGTCCCAGAGGACAGAGAGAAGCTATTCCGCCCAACTCCCCTTTAAGTTTTCTACTTTTTTCTTGAAGAGGTTGATGATTAGCTTGTTAGCTTTCGCCACCTAACTGTTGCTTCGTGGATGATGGATGGATGCAAAACAAAGATCTGCCCCTACTGACTACAAAAATAAATCAACTCCAAACTAGCAAACTACAAACCATTATCTGTAATGATTGCAAGAGGTATCCCGAACCTACAAACGATCTCTCCCTAAATGACATTATTTATTATCTGGGATGTGGTCTTGGCCAGCTTGACCTCGATCCATTTTGAGAAATAGTCGATCATGACTAGAATGACTTTTCTCTGACCACTCGCCTGTGAGAATGGTCCTAGCAAGTCTATTTCCCGACCATGGGGCCATGATTGAGCGAAGTTGCTGGGTTGGTTGCAGCTCGAAGTGGGGCATAAAACTAACACCTCTGAAACTACTTGAAGAAGTTCTCTGCATTCTTCTTGATCGTAGGACAAAAGTAGATCTTCTTTAGAACCCGCTGCTCGAGAGTACGAATTCTAGAATGGCTCCCACATTCTCAGGAATTAATTTCCTCTAGGATTCGATGAACTTCTTCCTTAGTGATACATCTGGCTAGTGGAACAAAAAGGGTTTTTCGATATAAGTTTTCATAATGAAGCATGTAGTAGGCCACATTGTGTTGAAACTTCCTCTCGTCCTCTATCTCCGCTGAAAATTGCCCAATTTTGAGGAAGGTGACAAATGAGTTATCCAAGATGCCTGTTGGTCAATTTCCATCAACTCCTCTTCCTCGATAGATGACTGAAACAACTCTGTTGGGGTACCCCTGACCCTTGGGCTATACTTAGCCAATTGGCCAGCCTTCAAATTCTTCTCTCTCGGCATGTACTGTATAAAGAAGGATCAGAAGGAGCCTAGCAGACCCTTCACCTTCACAAGATACTGCTGCAAGGTCGACTCCCTCACTTCGAATCTGGGATGCGATCACCAACGAATCTGTGTGAGCTATAATGTCCCGCACTCCCAATTTCCTGAAGCAAATGCCTGCAATTATTGGCTAATACTCAGCCTGGTTGTTCGTGACCGGAAGATGATCTCCATTGCTTGTTCAATTCTCATTCCTTGTGGGCTCACCAAGATGATGCCCATGCCAAGGGAATTTTTCCCGAGGTTCCGTAAAAAACATTTTCCATGATGCATACTCTGAAGAGCTTGCTTTTTCCTCGGCCTCTGTGGAGTAGTTGGCCAGGAAGTCAGCGACTGTTTATGCCTTTATAGCCATCTGAGGCATAAAGATACCCTGTAACAATGACGCTTGTGTCAACTGACGCTACAGGCTTTCGAAAGTCTCCTCACACTTCTCCATCCATTCAAACTTTCAGTTGTTTCGAAGAGTCGTGAAGAACGAAGAGCACTTTTCCCCTGCCTTGGACATGAACCTGCTCAAACCTGCTAACTCGTCGGTCAAGCGTTGCACTTCTTTAGTATCTCATGGTGCTGCCATCTCCATGATGACATTCACCTTATCAGGGTTGCACTCCACTCCTGTTGGAGTTAGAAGGCATCCTAAAAACTTTCCCTTCCCGGCTTCAAAGACATATTTTGCCGAGTTGAGCCTCATCTTGTACTTTCGCAACGTAGCGAAGGTCTCATTCAGGTCCTCGAGATGCTCCTGGATGATTTTGCTCTTCACCACGAGGTCGTCCACATAGACCTCCATATTCCACCCCTTCAACTCTTTGAAAACACGATCTATCATTCGTTGGTAGGTTGCTTCCGCATTCTTTATCTAAAAGGACATCATCTTGTAGTAGCAATATCCATCATTTATGACGAAGGAAACGCCGCGAATGTTAGGAGGATGCATTCAGATTTGTTAGTATCCTGAAAAAGCATCAAGAAAGCTCATTACAAGAAAATCGACGGCTGAGTCAACCAACACGTCGATCTGACGCAAGGGATAACAATCCTTGCGACAAGCTTTATTAAGAAGTGAAAAGTAAATACACTCCACTTCCCTCCAGTCTTCTTCACCATTACAACACTAGAGACCCAGCTCGGATACTGAATCTCAGTTACAAAATCTGTTTCGAGTAGCTTCATGAACTCTTCTCTGATGGGCTCAACCAATATAGTAGCCACAGCCCTATTCTTCTGCCTTATGGGGAGAACCCCATGATTGTGATTGAGGCGATGTCACGCCACATCTGCATCAATATTGGGCATGTCTGCGCCGTTCCTTGCGAGGATGCAAACGTTCTCCTGGATGCACGCCACAATATTTTACTTGTCTTCCTCTGTCAGCTCCCTGAAGACCTTGACGCTTTCGGGCCTCTCGCTCACACCTACCACTTCAACTTCCTCTACTTCCTCTTCTACTTCTAAGCGTGCCATCTCTTCAAGTACGACTTCCTTCGCCTCTTCGTTCTAGTTGATAATGTTGACGACATTAAGGTAACACTCCTGGGCTACCTTGGGATCGATGTGAATCTGAATATGGACCTCTCCTGAACTATGTTTAAAGTATTGATGTTAAAAGGATGGTATTGATTGTAAGATGTTGATCAGGGGCCTTCTGAAGATTGCATTGTAACTGCTCGGAGTGTCAACAATGACAAACTGATAGTTCTTTGAGGTTCCTCCAAGAGTGACGAGGAACTCCACTTCACCCTCTACTTCCTTTCTCCTGAAAATTCAAAGAGCGGTCCATCTGCCGTCGTGACCCTCTTACCATCCACCTTCATTTTATCGAACATTTTCTTGAAAACAACATTAACAAACTACGTTATCCCCAGGATCCGAGAAACTATGAAGTTTTCGATAGACGCCTGGATAACGACGGCATCGTGAAATGAGTTCTCATTACCCAACATGTCTTCCTCCGAGAAGGTAATTTTCCCAACCGGGGGTGGCACTTGTGAGGTTGATGCGACACTCCGATGGTAGATTGCATAGAGACCACCCTTTCTGGAGACCTCTTCTCCTCTCCTCCATGGATGATGCTGATTCCTCCGCGCATCCTAGTGTCCATCCAGTCTTCACACCTCCTCTAGGCTGGTGCTGCAACCAACTCTCCTTCAGCAGGAGCTCATCGCTACTAATCTTACGGCCCTCCTCCTTGGGCTCTTCACTTTTCCCCTGCTCTTGCTTGCATTCTCAAGAATTCCGGTCTTGTAACTGTAATATGCCCCTCCACTTGATGGAAATCATAGCAAGGAACAACGTTCCCCCGACGTCGCCTCAGATGTTGGTTCCTTCTGATGTCAATCTCTCTGACGGGCAATCTCAACAGCCTCCCAAGGTAGAGACTGATTTTATCTCTTACCTCCCTGCGGCCCCTCTAGGGAGTTTAAACGAGCTCGTCGCTCGGGAGAGAAACGTCTTCCTGGTCACATGGGATGAGGCCTTCCCGCCGACCTCCATGGAGGCCTGTTCATCGGGACCTGAAACCTCCTGTCAGGTCCCCAGGGTTTTGGAGCCATGGCTAGCCTCTTCACCTCTTATCTTCTCTACTCCTCCTGCCTCCTCTGATTTAGCCTCCGCCCCCCTCTGGATTCCTTATCTCCTCAGCTCTGATCAGTCTCGTAAGCGAGGCTAACAAACTACTATTCGTAGCTTCTCCTTCGATGAATCGACCTGCTCGGTCGTTATGTCCTCAAAGGACACCGACAGATTTTGACTCACCTAGAGCTTGAACATGCCCTCTTGCAAGCCACATGCCCTCTTGAAAGCCACATATTAGTGCTAGCTGCAATGTAAAGCTGCCCATCTTATGGATGCCCAAGACTTCCTCCTGGATGCGGTCGATGTAGCTTCCCAGTGTCTCCTAGGATCCCCACTTAAGAAGGAAGAGAGTTGGATGCCCCTTCTTCCTTCTCTTGGACGTTGCAAAGCGCAACATCATCTCGCGACGCAGATCCTCTAAACATTAAATAGAACTTATAGGCAATTAGTGAAACCAGTCCCTCGTCTTCCCTTTGAATGTGATTGCGAAGAACTTGCACTTAAATCTGTTGATCATTGTTCGAATAGACACAACGTCCTCAAATCACTGCAGGTTTTGAATGGTGTCATCCTTCCCCGTATAGTAGCTCAGGGTAGGCTCCCTAAATCCCTCTTGGACTGAGAGGGATAAGATTTGGTCACAAAATGGACTCGTCGGTCCAAACTGGCGAACTGGCAGGGGGCGATCCAGCTCAAACTCGCGGTAGCGAATACCTTGTGAGCTTGCCAATGGATCGAGCTCGCGAAAGTGAATTCCCTACGAGCTCACCAGAGGAGTTTGCAACTGCTGAAATCGCTCGGGTTCTTCCATGATGACCTCCTTGCCGTGTCGTCGAGATGACTGGTCTTTCTGAGAACGTGACGATTTGAGGCGAGGTCACTTCGACCTCGATGCGAAATGGGAGCAGTACTCGCAAGCGTCTTCCACGATCTTACAAAAGTCCGCAAAGTCAGCTCGCATAACGAACTCGCTATCTGCACGCGAATTGCTGGCATTTGTCTCCGGCTCGCCATCTTGAGTCATGCTGTCTTTTCACATGATTTCCCTCCTCTGGCTTTGGTCTATACTTACCACACCAAAAATATTAGAATCAGGAAACTGGTTTACGAGGTTCAGACCAAAATGACAGCCTGTGGTTACTGACCCTGTGGTCTAACACCACAAACCCGATGCCATGAAAGACGATTCATGAGAGTTGAAGGTTGAACTGCTTATAAACAAGACCCACGAGTTGCAGCGAGGAGGTCCCTGCACACACCCAGGAGTATATAACAACATCCCCTCCTAAACCAAGATTGCACTAGGCACAAGGAAGGCATGGTCTCCACATATGAGGAACCTTGGGAGGGGTTCCATTGTATTCATGTCTTTCCTGTGTGTACTGGGGTCCTATTTTAGGCAATCCAGATGGGGGAAGGGGGTTGTGGTCTGTAAATATCTGCCCCAATGAGATACCTGATCCTTCGTGCTGCAGGACCTTAGCGAGGTGATTGGGGTCGCCCGGAAAGACCTCGCGAGCCTGTCACTGGTCGTGCAAGCTCTAAGGGATCTCATCTAAAAACTTGCCTAAGAGATCTTGGGAGGAACTCTCCTATGGGCCTCATCCGAGCAAGTTCGTGAAGACCTCGTCTATAGACCTCGTTCAAGTGATCTCGGGAGGACCTCGTCTATGGACGGTCTACGTCATTGGATCTTGTCTCCTACATATCTTTAATGATGTTATTCTTTTGGGTCTACGATCAACTTCTTGTCATTATGGGCTTATAAATTTGCCCGACCTTCCTTCGGCGAATACGAGTTGTACACTTTCCCAAATTCTCTTTTTCAACATCTCTCGAGCCTACTGTTACTCTACCCTCACATCTTGTCATTCTCCCACTTTGACCATACTTCCCATTGGGTTTCCTTCCGAATCATCACTACCTACTCCTCGTCGATCTAATGTCCGACCCACGGCTCTCGTTCAGGATCTGGATGAGTTTTTGTCATCATACTTCATAGCATCCGGCCTCCAACCGAGGCCCTGACCCAACTGGAGTGCACCTCGCTCGTCCTTGAGGCTGTGATATTTTGCGGCATGACACAACTTCACCTCTTGGACTGTCCCATGCAGAGTTCTACGCCCGTTTCGGTCACCTGTACCATAGCTCTACACCACCCCTTCACGACGCCTCTAAGCTTTTGATGTTTCACCTGATCAACCCATCAGAGGAGCCGCCTGAATATTACTGACGCGCCCATGTGACCCTTCCTGGCTCGACCTTGAGGACAAGGTTGCTTTTCAGAATATGTGTATTGATACACACATGTCTTTATGTATTTTGTCATGTAGTGGGGCCTCTATCTATATAAGGAGCCCATTAGGTTATGAGGGATTATCTATTGAGTGGTCTTGAGTCTCTCTTTAGAGAGGGGAGTGCCTTGGATGAGCTAATCTCCGGGTGGTTGACGGGAGCTTGTCTCCCGATTATTTATTTCATGCATTGCAAGTTCGTGTTCTTCACTTTAGATCTTGATACGGCCTCCGCATATCAGAATTATGCATCAACAAAGAGCCGGGGGCATCTTGGGAACATGCACCACTAGGTAGGAGGCTGTAGGGAAAAAGTACTACAACCACAAACGAGTTGCTGATGTATAATTCATAGGTTATGCACATGCTTTACTTAGACTACTGAGATATAAGAGGATGTAGTAAGAACTCATGGAACCATGTTAAGTTCAGTATGACCCTTCTACACAGCGGCGGAACTAGGATTTTGAAGTCGCACGGGCACAATCTAAGTACTGTCAATTTGGGGGGTTCGGGGGGGGGGGGGGGGGGGGCAGCGCACCTTGAGCGGGGGTTCGGGGCCGCGACCCAGATTTTTTTTTTTGCAAATATTTCACACAGAAATATGGACTGAAATCAGTCCAGATTTCATAGTGAAATCTGGACCGCTGCAGCCCGCCAGACTTCGCACCGCTGCAGCCCGCCAGACTTCGCACCGCTGCAGCCCGCCAGACTTCGCACCGCTGCAGCCCGCCAGACTTCGCACCGCTGCAGCCCGCCAGACTTCGCACCGCTGCAGCCCGCCAGACTTCGCACCGCTGCAGCGGTGCGAAGTCTGGCGGGCTGCAGCGGTGCGAAGTCTGGCGGGCTGCAGCGGTGCGAAGTCTGGCGGGCTGCAGCGGTGCGAATCGTCATCGTCGACGCTTGGCGGGCTAGGGCACGGGAGCAGCGACGGGCTAGGGCACGGGAGCAGCAGGCTTAGCGACGGGATTCCTTCTCCCCCGGTGAAAATCGCGGAAAAAACCGCTCGGGCACGTGCCCTACCGTGCCTAGGGCTAGTTCCGCCCATGCTTCTACAGATCATTCCTAGGATGAGGAAGATGAAGCAGATTCGAAGTATCCCTATAGAGAAAAATGTGCATGTAGAGGAGAATTATGTATTACTACAACTTTAAAATATTAATTTTTTATGACATTGAAGCTTCAATAACAAAAGTTAATCACGAAGGACATTATAAAAATTTGGTGAGTCCTTGTGAACTTGTAGATGAGTCTCCCATCAGTATAATTTTTTATGCAACTTGTGTGACTCTATGACGTAGACATGTATGTTATAGGGTATCTTACTTTAATCATACCCATTTTTAAATATAAAAGAAATCTATTGCACGCTCCCCAATGCACTCTCTCACCGCGACTCTTTCTCTCATTTGACTCACGCCGTCATGTAGGGGGAAAAATCGAGAAGATGAATGCTTGCCCTTGTCCTTTGGCCTATGTGCGTGGTACATAAAATTGACAATTTGTTTTTAGTTTTGTGTTGATGGAGGGTGTTGAAACCAAAACTTGATCCCAACGAGAATTCCGACCCAAGGGGGTAGCTTGCACTTACTTCTCCCAAACTAGAACTCCTGACCAGATGCTTAGAATTAGAGAACTGACCCTGGGCTGCAGTGTGGAGGTCACACCACACACCCGGAAGATCTTAAGAGCGCTTTCCCTCCCAAGCCAAAAGCTGAGCTGGGCACCTTGGTGAGCTCTCGCAGCCAACCAAAACAACCTGAGGAGGAAGAAGCCAAAAGAACTTGATTCCCTCCAAAGGTGCCCACAGAGTCTATTTATAGAATTCCAAGTCTGGTCTGCAAATAGCTTAACTCCGCTGTTCAGATCTTCTATATGCAGCCCAAAACGGTCTGCCAACAGCAAAACTCCGCTGTTCGGAGGGACTATTGGCAAGCCAACAAGGGCATTCTGGTAAAAAACACTATTGGGCAAGTGGTCCATGAAAATACCACTCCCCTGGGACGACGAGTGCTCAATGGGACTGGCACTCGCCGCCAGCCCGGGGCCTAGGGCGAGTGCGGGTCCGATTACCCCACTTGTCCACCCCTTGCCATGGGCCCAGGGCGAGTGCGAGCCTATATGCTCCACTCGCCCCCAATGCTCTCGGCCACTTGGCCTATGCGAGTCGGGGACCACTCGCCCCCAACGTTCTCGGTCTCGGCCGACTCACCTGAGTCAAAGACTGCACACTATTCGGCTGGGTCTTCCCCTGATGGGCCCACTCGCCGAGCACGAGGTTGTACAAAAGGTAAAATGAGGAAAGAAATACAACACCAAAATGCCTCTTCCTTTTTATAGTAGTATACAAGCTTTCATGCTCAACTTTATATATATACAAGCTTTCATGCTCAACTGGGTCACCGAATTCGTCTTCGTAAAGGGGGATCTCGGCAACATCCCCTACTCGCCCATTCAATGAAGCGAGGAGACGTATCGGGCGTCGGCAGTATCGGGTGACGACGCCAACCTTCACCAATTCTTCCTCCACAAGGACTTCGAGGTCGCCTTCCTGCGAAGGGGTCTTTCCGAAATATGTTCTTCTTTATGATGCCAAGTACATTTCCTGCAGGGGAGAGATTGATCCCGGAGCACCAGCCCTGTGCGGATGCTGGGCTGGACGCCGACCCACTCGCCAGAGAGAGGGAAGCCGCGACAGCGTGCAGGAGAGAGCTGGATGCATCCGGGCCCTCCAGCAGCAAGAAGCAACCCGCCCCCACCGACTCCGGCTCGCATCGCCCTCCGTCGTCGGGAAAAAAGCTAAAGAAGACGGTGGTGTCCAAAGGCAAGTAGGTCCAGGGGGACTCGCTGGTAGGGAAGCGAGGCGTGAGCGTCCTCCCCGGGTCCCCTGCCACGGAGGGTCCCGAGACCCGCGAGGTGGCACCGCCGAGTGCCCACCGAAATTTTGGCCTCGGCGGGAAGGTAAAGGATCACGCCGGCGAGCCCATGGTGTTGTGGGATGAGAAGGCCAATCGGGTCTCTATCTCCTCACTCCTCCCCTCCTGATCCGAGCGCCGACCTCCCAGCGGGCACGCCTTCGCCCTCGGCTTCGGGCTCTACGGCCGCGAGGACGCAGAGGCCTATGACGACATGACGATGCAGCGACTCGCCCACGAGAGTACGCGAGCCCAAATGCGCTCTTTGGAGCTCGCACACATGACTGTCCGCCGTGGCTTCTCCCTCAGCTGCAAATGGTCTGATGCCGAGGAAGTGCGGGCTCTCGCTGTGGATGAGGCGGCAGACCTGAAGCGTAAGCTAGGGATTGCTGTGAACCTTCTTGAGAAGAACTCCGGCGGGGTGGTAAGTGTCGATCATATATGGCTGTTCGTTACTTTTTTTTGTCATTCTTAACACCTTCCTAATTTCCCTCTCGCAAGACACTGAAACCGCCAACCGTATGAGCACTCACGTCACCGACCTGGAGGAGCGGAAACAACTGCTGGAGGGGCAGAATAAGCAGCTCAAGGCCGAGATCACTCGCCTGGTTGATACCGTCCTCCCCCCAGCTTGCGGCGAGTCAAGCAGTCAAGGAAGGAGGCCGCGGATGTACAGCGAGGCGGAGGTCAACGAGATGATGAGGGTCACCTCCATCAAGGCCGCCGACCACACACTCCAGATGATGCGAGACCTCAAGGTGCTGACGCCCGACTGCGAGATGGTCACCGCTAAGGATCTGGTCCCCGAGCTGTTCATCCCCGTCCCTATCCTAGGCGAGGAGGATGAGTTCGACTCGCTCTTCGACGAGGTGGAGGGCAGCCGAGATGACTTGTCAGGTGGGAGGCAATTAGGGGGAGGGGACTCGCTGTAAATTTTTCCTTTCTGTAATTTGCCCTTCTTTTTTGTACACTCGCCCGCGAGGCGATCTTTTTGTAACTAGATATTATTTAATGGAACTCTCTTCCTGTCCTTATCATTTTTCTTTATTTTTTGTAATGTGCTTCTTTGTCATGTTGTACTCGCACGCACATACCACCTTTGAGGCGTGATTTCTCCAAGGTAAAACACACTGTGCTAGAATCCGTCTGATTTAGGTCAGTTTCGGACGTCTCTCGCTTCCCATGAACGCGCACTGCATGAGGGTCTCGCGCTCTCGCCCTTTTAGTGGCTAGGATCGAACGAGTAATTAGGAACCACTCGCGTCCCCGCTATTATTGTAGCGTAATTGCTCTAAGGCGAAACACGATAGGGTAGCTCATAGTAGGACCGGGCCGGCTCGCGCTTCACGCACATTCGCCTATTAAGGGGTTACCTGCTCTCGCCCCCCTGAAGACTAAGCGTGAGTGGAAGAATAGGTCCAACTCGCCTTCCAACTTGAAGGTGCTTTATGTTGGCTCTTCGAGGGGGTATGCGAGTACCTGGATGGCGAGACCTACCCCAGCGCAACTGCACTCGCCTACCCCCTAAACTGCCGCCAAATAGTTCTTGACCCCCGACTAGTTAGTGAGATCATGGCCAGGCCCAATCTCTTTTCCCTACCACTGAGTGACTTCCAGCCCTGCCAGCAAGTGAGTGCATGGTCAGTGGGATATGCTCGGGGTCAACATCTCAATCTGTCACCGACTGACTTCCAGCCCTGTCATCTAGTGGGAGCCTGGTCAGCGGGATCTGCTCGGGGCCAACATTCCAATATACCACCGAGTCACTTCCAGCCCTGCCAGCTAGTGGGAGCCTGGTCAGCGGGATCTGCTCGGGGCCAACATTCCAATCTACCACCGTGTGACTTCCAGCCCTGCCAGCTAGTGGGAGTCTGGTCAGCGGGATCTGCTCGGGGCCAACATTCCAATCTACCACCGAATGACTTCCAACCCTGCCAGCTAGTGGGAGCCTGGTCAGCGGGATCTGCTTGGGGTCAACATCTCAATCTACCACCGAGTGACTTCCAGCCCTGCCAGATAGTGAGAGCCTGGTCAGCGGGATTTGCTCGGGGTAAACATTCCAATCTACCACCGAGTGACTTCCAGCCCTGCCAGCTAGTGGGAGCCTGGTCAGCGGGATCTGTTCGGGACCAACATATCAATATACCATCAGTCACATACATAGTTCACCCATAAGAGATCTTGAAAAAGAGAACCAATAAGCAAGAATCTTTTATTTATAAGGTTCAGGAATAGAAACGTTTCAAATCATCACCGCTCCAGGTGTGACTTAGGGACTCCCCCTCCACATTCTTGAGGCAGTATCTTCCTGACTTCAGTGCTTTCTCGACGATGTATGGACCTTCCCAATTCGGTTGGAGCTTTCTCACATCTGCTGATCTCCCTGCAGCATCTACCTTCTTTAGGACTAGATCCCCTTCTGCGAACTGATTGATTCTGACATGCTTGTCAAAGTACCGGGCCATCCATCGCTTGATCTCCTCTTGCCTGACGGCGTCTATGTCATGGAGTTCCTCTATCAGGTCTGGTGAGAGCTGTAGCCCCCCTTCGTTCTCTATCCTCCATTCTTCATCTCCTTCGGTGGCAGCCACTACCCGTGGCGACCTGACCTCGAACTCCACTGGTAGAACGACTTCACAACTGTGAGAAAGTTTGAAGGGGGTCTCTCCCGTGACTGTGTTGGGGGTAGTCCTCAAGGCCTATAATACCGAGGGAAGTTGTTCTACTCAGTTCCCCCTCAGGTTCTCTATCTTCTTCTTTAACAGGTTCACAATGATCTTGTTTGCCGCCTTCACCTGTCCGTTGCTCCGAGGGTGGTGGACGGAGGAAAACCTGAGGTCTATCCCCAGCTGAGTGCAGAAGCTGATGAACTCTTCACTGGCAAATTGGGGCCCGTTATGAGTGACTATGGCTTGAGGAAGTCCATGCTAGCATATGATCTCTCCCCACACAAAGTTGTGAATCACCTGGGAGGTCACCTTGGCCAGCGTCTTCACCTCCAACCACTTCGAGAAGTAGTCGATCATGACTAGGAGGAACCTCCTTTGCCCACTTGCCTGGGGGAAAGGTCCAACCAAGTCCATCCCCCAAATGACGAAGGGTCAGGGCGCTGTGATGCTTCTAAGTATCTGGGCCGGTAAGAGTTGGAGCGGAGCAAACAACTGACACTTTTGACATTTTCTTGCGAATTCTGCCGCGTCCCTTCCTATGGACGGCCAGAAGTACCCTTGTTGGACCACCCTCGACTCCAAGGTTCTGCTTCCCGAGTGACTGTCGCACTCGCCTGAATGTATTTTCTTCCAGATCCTCGGGACTTCTTCCTCCATAACACACCGGGCCAGGAGTCCCGAAAGGGTCTTCCGGTACAACCCTCCTTCATGCATCAGATAATAAGCCGACGTATGCCTGAAGCGTTTTTTGTCCTGGATCTCCTCCGAGAGTTCACCCGTGGTTAAGAAAGTTACGAAGAGGTCTACCCATGAGGGGCACCGGTCCACCTCCATCAATTCACCCTCCTCGATGGACGGGCAAAACAGTTCAGTTAAAGTCCCGCCGGCCCGGGGTCCGAACTTGGCCAACCGGTCAGCTGCGACATTTTTCTTGCGGGGAATGTGTTGAATGGAAAATGCTCAAAAACCTTTGATGATCCCCTTCACCTTGGTCAAGTACCTCATGAAGGTGGACTTTCTCGCCTCGTATTCTTCTTTAATTTGTGACGTCACCACCATTGAATCCGTGGACACCTCCACATCCTGTATATACAGCTCTTTGGCCAGACATAGCCCGACTATCTCGGCCTCATACTCTGCCTGGTTGTTAGTGACTGGGAAATGCAGGGCCACAACCTGCTCTATCAGAGTCCCCTGAGGGCTTACCAACACTACTCTGCCTCCCAAAGAATGCTTCCCAGAGGCTCCGTCAACCAGCACCTTCTAGGCAACCTGTTGTGAGGGCCTTCCACCTTCCACCTCGACGGCTTAGTCGGCCAAGAAATCGGCTACCACCTACGCCTTAATCGAGAGTCTGGGTACAAAGGAGATGCCGAACTCGCTTAGCTCTATTGACCACTTAGTCAATCTTCCTGAGTGCTCCACCCCTTCAAAGATCCTGCGAAGAGGGTGGTCAGTCTAACACCTTGATCGAATGCGCTTGAAAATACGGCCTGAGCTTTCTAGCTGAGACAACCAAGGAAAAAGTCAACTTTTCCTGGATCGGTTAACGAAACTCTGCCTTCTTTAGGACCCTGCTGACATAATAGATGGGCAGCTGCTTCTTACCCTCCTCCCGGACTAGGACAAAACTTACGGCCTCAGCTCTCACTCCAAGGTACAAAGCCAGGTCCTCCCCCTCCTTAGGTCCCTGGAGGAGTGGGGCCTGGACGAGCTGACTCTTCAAGGCTTGGAATGCCTCCTCACATTCTTTTGACCATTCAAACTTTTGATTCCCCCGCAGCACTTTGAAGAGGGGTGAGCACTTCTCCCCTGCCCGGGAGAGAAACCTACTCAACCCGACGAGCTTTTCTGTCAAGCGCTGAACTTCCTTGGTGTTTCACGGCGATTCCAACTCCATTATGGCCTTTACCTTGTCAGGGTTGGGCTCCACCCCTGATGGGGTGAGGATATGGCCCAGGAACTTCCCCCTGCTCGCCCCGAAAACACACTTCAAGGAGTTCAGCCGCATCTTAAACTTTCGCAGGGTGGCGAACGTTTCCTCCAAGTCCAACAAATGGGAGCTCACATCTTTGCTCTTTATCATGAGATCCTCCACGTACACCTCCAGGTTTCTCCCTCTCTGCTCCCTGAAAACCCGGTCCATCATCCGCTGGTATGTGTTTCCTGCATTTTTCAACCCGAATGTCATTATCTTGTAGCTGAAGCATACTTCTCTCGTAATGAAGGAGACGTCATTGACGTCGGGTGGGTGCATCCTGATTTGCTGATAACTTGGAAAAGCATCTAAAAAACTCATCACAGAAAAACCGACGGCTGAGTCAAACATTGCGTCGATTCGAGGCAGAGGGTAACAATTTTTGGGGCATGATTTATTCAAAAGAGAGAAGTCTACACACATCCTCCACCACTCATCACCCTTTTTAACCATTACTACATTGGAGACCCAGCCTGGGTACTGGATCTCCGATACAAAACCTGCCTTGAGGAGCTTCTCCACCTCCTCCCGGATGGGCTCCTCCAGCTTGGTGGCGACGGTCCTTCTCTTCTGGCGGATGGGGTGTGTTTTTGGGTCAAGGTTTAGGTGGTGTCATGCCACATCTGCGTTGATGCCTGACATGTCCGCCGCACTCCATGCGAAGATATCGACGCTCCTCTGGATGCACTCCCGAATCCTCTCCTGATCCGCGAGACTCAGTCCGTCGTTGATCCTCACCTTCTTTGTCTTCCTTGTCCCAGTGAAGACCTCCATTTCTACCACCTTCTCCGCTGCCTCCAGCCTGGACTGCTTTTCCAATTCACCTCCCAGTCTCTCCCCCTGCGCAAGTCTTCCCTCTCCGCTTCTTCCACCTTCACCACCTCGGCAAGACTCTCCTACAACTCTACTCCCCTACCCTTCTGGGCGCAAACCTCTTCTTCATCTTCTGCCTCCATCTTCACCACTACTTCCGGCGCCGCCGACTTCTTGGTCACTTCCTCCCCGACCACTTCGGCCTCACCTACTGGCCCCTCTTATACTGCCAACCCCCTTCCCATCTCCTTAGTCTCTGCCATCCAAGATATGGTGTTGATGACAGTCACGTAACACTGCCTTGCCACCTTAGGGTCTCCTCTGATCCGGACTTGGACTCCCCCGCTGTTGAACTTGAGACACTAATGGAACTATGATGGGACACAGCGAAAAGCGTTGATGAGGGGACGCCCAAAGATTGCGTTGTAGCTACTCGGAGCGTCAACGATGACGAACCGACAATTCCTCGACACCCCTCAGGGCGTCACATGAACCCAACCCCACCTTCGACTTCCTTTCACCGAAAATCCAAACAACGGCCCATCTGAGGCCAACACCCTCCTTGCCTCCACCTTCATTGTCTCGAATGCCTTCTTGAAGATCACATTCACGGAGCTCCCATTATCAACCAGAATCCTGGAGACCGTGTAGTTTTCGATCGTCGTCTGGATTACTAGGGCGTTGCAGAACGGGTCCTTGTAGTCGGGCATGTCCTTTGATGAGAAGGTAAACTTCTCTTCCGGGGGTGGGGTTTTCGAGGTCGAGGCGACACCCCTCCTGAACATGGTCTGGAAGCTCCCCTTGCGGGAGGCTTCGATTCCCCCCCCCCCCCATGGATCATCCCGATCCCTCCGTGGGCGCTTACGTCAACCCGATCCTCGCATTTATCCTCCTTTCCTACTGGCAAAACTTCCTCGATCCGCACCGGCGGCTGCTGCTGAACCTGACCCCCCTCATCTCCAAAAACTCTGAGCAGGTGGCCGTCGCGTGACCTTCCTCCTGATGGAAGTCAAAATAGGGCAATGCCACCCTGCCCCCTCTCTTCTTCCCCGTTCTTTTTCTCTTCTCCTACCCCTTCCCTGGGTGATCGCCATCGCTTGCTGCTGCGGCGGGAGGGGCGGCCTCTGACCCTGCCTCCACCCCGATGGGTTGAGCCGCCCCTGACCTCCATGGTAATTCTCTCCACATTGAAATCCTCTCCCCTGCCCCTGGGCAGGCCCCTCCTGGGGTCTCCAGGCCAACGGTTGTTCGGCTCCTGATACCCCCAACCCCGCTGCTGCCCCTAGTTCCCCTGACCTCTGGGCTCTTCCCTCCTCCTAGCCTCTTGCTGCCTGCTTGCTCCATGTTCCTTCATCTCTTCCTCTGCCAACTTGGCCAACTTCTTGGCGAACACCGGGTTTGCCGCTTCTCCCTCTATCTCTTTTGCCGCCCTCTCCATCAACTCTTCGAAGAAAATGGGTGGCACCCTCTTCAGCTCCATACTAAAGAATCCTTATCTTAAACCCAGTGTGAAGGCAAACATTAGAGTATACCCTGGAACCTCCTCGACCAAAAAGATCTCTTGGAACCGATCAACGTAACTCCTCAACGTCTCCTCCGGTTTTTGCTTGATCGCGAACAGACACTCTGCTCCATTCTTCCTCTTTTTTGACGTCGAGAACCTCAAGAGGAACCTACGTTGCAAGTCCTCAAAGTAATAGATTGAGCTTGTGAGAAGCTGGTGGAACCAGTCCCTGGCCTTCTCCTTTAAGGTGATGGCGAAAAGTCGGCAGTTGAAGGCATCCGACATCTGCCTGATGGAGACGGCATCTTCGAACCACTGAACATGTTGTACTTGATCATCTCTGCCCGTGTAGTAAGACATCTCTGGCTCTCTGAACCCCTCTAGAACCGAGGCCGAGATGATCAACTCACTGAAAGGGCTTCCTCCTCCCACCAGGCGAGCCAAACCATCTCACGTCGTGGGCTCGCTGACCTTGTCAGCACTCGTCTGTCCTGGAAATAGTTCCAGTCCGGCGAGATCCCTCTCGCTGCTTTCGACCGACACCTCCTTCCCGGGTTGCTGACCAGGGGTGTTCTCGCCCAGAGACGGGGCCGCGACCACCAGGACAGAGGGTGTTGCCCACTCGCTTCTTGCGGCGAATGCCAGGTGAATGGTTTGTAGGACCTCCCTCTTGAATTCTTCCAGCATCCCGACCGTAACACCACTCGCCAGAGGTGGCGAGTTGCCCGAGCCAGCTCCTTCTCCCTCGCCTCCAGCCATGCAGCTTGACCCAAGATTTTCTTGTGTAGGCTACGATTCACGCTCACCACACCAAAAAATGTTGAAACCAAAACTTGGTCCCAACGAGAATTCGTACTCAAGGGGGTAGCTTGCACTTACTTCTCCCGAACTAGAATTTCTGACCAGATGCTTAGAATTAGAGAACTAAACCTGGGCTGCAGTGTGGAGGTCCCACCACACACCCGGAAGATCTTAAGAGCGCTTCCTCTCCCAAGCCAAAAGCTGAGCTGGGCACCTTGGTGAGCTCTCGCAGCCAACCAAAACAACCTGATGAGGAAGAAGCCAAAAGAACCTGATTCCCTCCAAAGGTGTCCACAGGGTCTATTTATAGAATTCCAAGCCTAGTCTGCAAATAGTTTTACTCCGCTGTTCAGATCTTCTATATGCAGCCCAAAACGGTCTGCCAACAGCGAAAATCCGCTGTTCGGAGGGGCTATTGGCAAGCCAACAGGGGCATTCTGGTAAAAAACACTACTGGGCGAGTGGTCCATGAAAATACCACTCCCCTGGGGCGGCGAGTGCTCGATGGGATTGACACTCGCCGCCAGCCCGGGGCCTAGGGCGAGTGCGGGTCTGATTACCCCACTCGCCGACCCCTTGCCATGGACCCAGGGCGAGTGCCTATATGCTCCACTCGCCCCCAACGCTCTCGGCCACTTGGCCTAAGCGAGTCGGGACCACTCGCCACTCGCCCGTCCGACTCGCCTGAGTCAAAGACTGCACACTAGTCGGCCGGGTCTTCCCCTGATGGGCCCACTCGCCGAGCACGGGGTTGTACAAAGGATAAAATGAGGAAAGAAATACAACACCAAAATGCCTCTTCCTTTTTATAGTAGTATACAAGCTTTCATGCTCAACTTTATATATAATATATATATATATATATATATACCATGTTGGCACATCACAACGTGTACAAGAAATGCAAATTTAGAGTTGTAATCCCTACTGCCCCGCGCGACAGTACCCGGCCGGCGACGGCGGGCGAATATTAGAAAATAATAAAATATGTGCAGATTTTTTAATAAAACCTCCATAGTTTTTTTTATTAAAACCTGTGTTGAACTAATAAAACTCATGCAGTTTTTATAATATTTAACTACTCATATTTTATATAATTCTGCGCAATTATAGTACTTATATCTAAACTGGTTGTGCCTTACTTATCACGGATAGTCCCACGTCGCCTAAATATTTATGAGTGCATAGTTTATATAGCACGAATTGCTGCTGGTATTTGAAGTGCGATTGGGCATATCCTTGGAGGGCTATATAGAGTGTAGTATATATGTTATCTGATGACCAATTTGAGTTGACTATGCTTTTAAATTTTTCCAGAATTTTACATAGCTTTAAGACTATATCTCCTAGGTTTAGGAACCCTACGAAAAAGTGGAGAGAGAGTGTGTGTTTGATCAGACGGTTGCTGAATATTGCATTCGAATCGGACGGCCGAAATCACTCCAATGAGTTTAAAATTCATGTCATCTATATTTCCTTTATAGTGGTTTAGATATATATATATATATATATATATATATATATATATATATATATATATATATATATATATACCATGTTGGCACATCACAACGTGTACAAGAAATGCAAATTTAGAGTTGTAATCCCTAGTTATACTTTTTTAAATATTATAATTCTTTTTCTATTCAACTTTGGGAACTATGAAGAAAAATGACATAAGTTTTTTTCCTTTTGATAATTGCATCAAGTCTTCGAGATACCTTCAAATTCAAGCTTGGCTGATGCCGTTGAAATTCTATCCAAGAACAGAATCCTGAGTGCACCTGTACGAAACATAGAAGCACCAGAAGATGCTAGTTGGTTGGACAGATACATTGGAATTGTAGAATTTGCTGGAATAACTGTATGGCTTCTGCATCAGGTTGGTTAACTATACTGCACAGTTTAAGTGTAATTATATTTTAAACTCTTAAAATCTGCTGATGAAATTAATTGACATGAGGGTAAGTGTGAAACAGTAATTTGTTTTCCTCATTTTTACAGTTCGAATTAAAAAAATTGCTTTATTCATTATTATGGTAAGATTTCATATGTCTAGCACCTCCTCAAATTCCAGATTGAAATTTAAGAAAACCTCATGTTTTGGACTGGTGTATGAAGATGAAATAAGATCAAAGATCACTGAAAAATTGGGTCGAATTTAGCTTGAATCAAACTCGAATGAAGAAATGCCTACCAATGAGTCAGGCTCATCTCACATCCAAAGCTAGATCAAGATTGGATTGCAATGTATATGAGCATATATGTATGACTGTGCTTACACATTTTTAGGGATAGTAAGGTTATATACATTTAACACCTCGCTAAAACCCAAAATCTAAATTGAAGGGTGAGTTTAACTTACTTTTGAATGAATTGTGAATCTGGTTTTTAGATCTAAGATCACATTGAAGTTTTGGATCGACTTATTTGGATCAATCTTGGATGAAGAACGAGCCAAATAATGAGCCAAAATTGGCTCAAATCAAGCTTAAGTGTGTTGTTGAGTTTGAATCATATCAAGATAGTTCTTGATAGGAATGAGATATATGTGCATGTATATATGAATATACTGACACATATAAATTGATGTGCATATCATCTGTGTGCTATATATGTAGCTTATGTGCATGAATGTTGGATTAACAATTTGTCTAAGAAGCTCGAAAATTGATTGAAATTATATATATATATATATATGTGTGTGTGTGTGTGTGTATATGCACACACACGAGTGACAAGGCACGGGGCTCCCGTGCAGGCAGCGACATTCGGCGGGGGCAGCGAGATTCGGCGTGGGGTGGCGAGATTCGGAGTGTGGCGGCGAGATTCGGCGTGGGGCGGCGAGATTCGACGCGGGGCAGCGAGATTCAACGTGGGGCTGCGAGATTCAGCGTGGGGCGACAACGTTCGGCGTGGGGCGGTGACGTTCGGCTTGGGACGACGACGTTCAGCATGGGGCGGCGATGTTCGGCGTGGGACGGCGACGTTCGGCATGAGACGATGACATTCGGCGTGGGACAACAACATTCGGCGTGGGACAACAACATTCGGCGTGGGACGGCGAGATTCAGCGTGGGGTGGCGAGATTCGGCATTGGGAGGCAAGATTCGGCATGGGGAGGCGAGATTCGGCGTGGGGCGGCGAGATTCGGCGTGGGGCGGCGACATTCGGCGTGGGGCGGCGACATTCGACGTGAGGCGGCGACATTCGGCGTTGGGCAGCGACATTCGGCGTGGTGCGGCGACATTCGGCATGGGGAGGAGACATTCAGCGGGATCTTTTTCCTCGTTCTAATGATTTGTATGCATATATGTTACTGATTGCAGAATTATATATCTATTGGTTAAACATATCTAAACTCATCTTGATTGTTTAGACTTGTAATCTAACATGTTGATATATGTTTGCATTGACTGCATTCATTCATATGGCTTTTAATGATTCTTATGCATAAAAATAAATTTTCAACCCTTCACATCAACAAAATTCTTAAAATGGAGCTTGACCAAACTCCCATTTATCTAAATAAATGGTAGTGAGCAAAGAGAGCGTTGACATATTCCCGACCATTATCACTACGAAGAATTTTTATAGTAGCAGAGAATTGCGTCGAAACCATTTTTTGAAATTTTTGAAAGGCAGAAAACACTTCATGCTTATTTTTCATCAAATAAACCCAGGTGGTACGAGAAAAACAGTCAATAAAAGTAATAAACCAATAACATCCAAAAATAGAAGCAACGGGGCAAGGTCCCCAAACATCATTATGGACAATGCGAAAAGGAGTTGTATTGGGTAAAGAGATATGATGAACATGAGTACGATGATGTTTGAAAACAATACACACATCACAACCAAAGTTCTTAAAATAGGTAGAAGAAAAAACAGGAAATAAACGTTGCATGGTCACAACAAATGGATGGCCAAGTCGACGGTGCCAGGTAAGCAAGGTGGAGGTCTGCGAAGAGTGGAGAACTTGCGGAGAGGTGCCCCACCAGTGGAGTCAAACACATACAGAACATTCTGCATGCTACCAGAGTCAATCATCTTTCCCGTCTTCAGATCCTGAAAAACACAATGAGAAGGAAAGAAGGTAACTGAGCATTGAAGAGAAGTGTTAAAATGACTAACAGAAAGTAGACTACGGGAAAAATTCGGAACATACAACAACAACACGCAAGCCTTTATCGCCATTGTGCCCTATCTTGTCATAATCTCACTAATGTCTAAGTACATTATGTCTTTTCTTATAGTTTCATTCTAAGTCTTTATTGGTCTACCTCTCTCTCGTTTAACATGCCTAGTGACTAAACTCTCACAACGCCTAACAGGTGCCTCTAATGGTCTCCTTTGTACATGTCCAAACCATCTTAGACGAGCTGCTCGCATCTTCTCTGCAATTGGTGCTACTCCTGTGACCCTGTCTTATCCCTGATAAATTCATTCCTAATTTTATCCAATCTCGTGTGTCCACACATCCACCTAAGCATTCTCATCTCCGCAACTCCCATTTTTTGCTCATGTACACAATGTGTACATTCACTGCCCAACACTCAGAACCATATAGAGCATTGTGGGTCTAATTGCAGTACTGTAAAACTTGCCCTTAAGTTTTAGTGGTACTTTACGATCACATAAGATCCTTGTTGCGCCTCTCCAATTCAACCAACCCGCTTGGATTCTATGTGTCACATCTTTATCAATACCTCCGTCTTTTTGAACTATCGATCCGAGATATTTAAAACACTCACTATGGGAAATATCTTGATCACCAAACTTAATAATGAAGTCATTCGTCCTTCTTGTACTACTAAATTTAAGCTACATATACTCCGTCTTTGCCCTGCTCAACCTAAAACCCTTCTTTTCTAAAGTATCTCTCCAAGACTCAAGTTTTGCGTTTACACCCTCGCGCGTCTCATCAACCAAAACGATATCATCCGCAAACAATAAACACCAAGGTATTGCTTGTTGCATATGTCTGGTGAGCTCATCTAAGATAAGGGTAAAGAGATAAGGGCTTAAAGCTGAACCTTGATGTAAGCCAACAGTGATAGGGAATTCCTGTGTTAGTCCTCCAGATGTCCTCACCCTTGTCACTGAATTTGTATACATATCTTTGATTATGTTAATCCTCCAGATGTCCTCACCCATCATTCCAGCCACCTTTCTCCACTGCCCAGCCCACCTTTCTCCACTGCCCAGCCCACCTTTCTCCACTGCCCAGCCCACCTTTTCGCCTTTGCCTGCCCCACAAACGCCTTCCATCTCCTCTCCCTCCTCTGGGCAGCCACCAAAGCCACTTCTGTCGCCGGATCTTTGTGCCTTCGCCTGCACACTTCTTATTTTTTGTGTTTTCTAGTTGCGCGGACCTTTATTTTAGCATTGTTATATGAATTTGAATGCTTATATAATTATGGAGGCTTGGTTCTCATATTTTTTTGGTTTGAAACTAACCTTGGCCTGCAGGACCTTTATCGCTTGCGCGTACTAGATTTAAGCCCTCAGTGCGGAGGAAAGCTAAAATTTGGTTGCCTAAGAATTAATTGCACCGTTTAAATTTAACTGAATGGAAATTATTGTTTATTTACTGTCTGCAATCTTTTCGTCGATTCTTGCATTAATTGCATACATCATCTTAGTCTAGATTGAGTTGTTTTCCCAGAACTATACCTAGGATTGCATATTTAGAGTTCAGTAGTTCACGCACCTAGGCTGCCTCACGTCAATTCTCTTTGGTGAAAACTTATGCCACCTCCGGCAGACATCACCCTAATATTTAGATGAAACTACGCATAGTCTTATGTGGTGATTCTGTTATTATTGTTTATTTTTCTTTCTTTACTCAATATCTATAACATGTACTTTCTGCAGTCAGAAATGGCAGCCAGTGGGAGAGCTGCTCGCACTCCTAATGTAGGGCATGTCACGGATAAAATCACAGCCAAGCTTAGCAATATCAAACTGGGGTGCGATAACAGTGAAACACAAAATCCTCTTCCTGAAGCAGCTGATTTTATGGGTGGAACCTTCCTTGAAACACTCACCACTTCAGAGTTCTATAAGAAGACGAAGGTCCACATTCTCTTCTGTCATGAGAATGTAGTTCTTGATTTGAATAATTTTCCGTATTTAGGCTTATGTATATGTATTATAATCATGAAACAGGTTCAAGACATATCAGGAACTTTCCGATGGGCGCCGTTTCTTGCATTGCAGAAATCTGATTCATTTCTAACAATGCTCCTGCTACTCTCAAAATACAGGATGAAGAGTCTTCCCGTAGTTGATTTGGGTGAAGGGAAGATTGATAATATAATCACACAGTCTGCGGTTGTTCATATGCTTGCAGAATGCGTTGGGTTTCATTGGTTTGAGAACTGGGGAACAAGGAAGCTATATGAACTTGGCCTGCCTAGTAACATAAATAGAATTATTAAGGTTAAACACTACATCTGTTAAGTAATCTCTCAACATAATATTTTACTTATTCTTTCGCTCAACCATAGAAGGGGAGCTTTAGCGCAAGGTGAAGGTGTTGCCGAGTGACCTTGAGGTCACGGGTTTGAGTCCTGGAAGCAGCCTCTTGCAAAAATGAAGGGTAAGGTTTGTCTACATTTCACTTGTGGTGGGATCCTTCCCGGACCGTCGCTGCGTGGGGATGCTTTGTGCACCGGGCTGCCTTTTTTTATTCTCTCAACCATGATGTCATGGGACAAAGGCACATCTATGTGTTTTCAATGTTCAGAAAAGCATTATACAATTCTGAAGTTTTAGAAGGTCAAAATATAGGAAACTCTGCATACATACTAGACTGTTGGTTTTAATAGAAATCAATACCCTAGAGCTGAAGGGGTTAATTCAGTTCAAGATCCTAGAAAGCTAGAGTTTTGTTGGGTTTTGTATGAGGGTCATGGTTTAAATATTCAAGCTCTTCATTCCTTCAACCTTTATACAATGGACAAAGTCTACAAATTCCTCTCTTGCCCTCAAATTTAAGGTACTTAAACACCGATTCAAATATCTAAATAAGATCAAAGTGTGCGTTAAAATAGTTATGAATTATTTCTTGCTGCAGAGTAGTGCATAATTACATATTTCCATTTTATCAATTACGCCTTCAAAAGAAATCTTAAGAATCTACAGTAATGTTACAAACGAGCAATGCTAGTGTATTGAGAAGTCCTTACTTTTTTTAACGAAATCTCATAAACATAATGTTAAGGGCCTTCGCTTGAGCTCTCGTGCGTCGTGGAAGGGGAGGGAAGCCCCTCAAGTGATTGGCGTGACCTTTGCTAGACCCTATCTCGCCGACAAGATATGGAGGCGGTGGGTTGGAAGCTGGTGGAAGGCGGTAGCGATGGCTAGAAGGGAACTCGCAAGAGTCGCGGGAGGCGGGGTGAGTGAGAGAGGCAGCTAGGGCGTCAGGCTAGTCGTCCGTGAAGATAGATAGAGAGATTTTAGATAAATGATTTCATAAAATGTTTCAAGCAACATGCTCTAACCCATATGGGTTGGAGACCCAACCGGACCCCAAGTCCAACATAACATAAAAATACAAATGCTGAAAATAAAAGATAGGAGAGAGTAACAACAACAACAACACTCAACCCTTTATCCCACTATAGTGAGGTCGGCTATATGAATCCTTTGTCGCCATTGTGCCCTATCTTTTGTCAAAAGATACGAGCGAGTATCGAAGATAAATCCTAAGCGGCGTGCGCCGAGTTGCGACGCTTGTACTTGATCCCCTAGCATGGATCCGTAACATCTCCGTCTGCATCGTCATCAAGCTTGTCCCCAAGCTTGTCTTGGAGCTGTGGAAGCAAGTGGACCAAAGTATCTGAAGGTGGTACTCCCACGAACGGCTTGAGATGCGAAACGTGGAACACTTCGTGGATCCGGGCATCGGGCAGGAGTTGGAGCCGATATGCCACCTCGCCGATATGCTCTAAAATCAGGAACGACCCATAGAACTTGGGCCCCAACTTGCTGTAGGAACTCTGAGCTATAGTCATCTGATGGTAAGGGCGGCGTTTAAGCCACACCCAATCCCCTGGGTCGAAGAATAGCTTGCGGTGTCCCCGGTTGTAGGTGGTCTCCATGCGAACCTGAGCTTGAAGAAGTCTCTCGCGTGCTAAGGCAGGGATCTGATCCCGGGTGGACAACTCAGTATCGACAGCGGGTGAGCGGGCGGAAGCACGAGCGTAAGTGAGTAGGCGAGGTGGATCGCGACCATAGACTTGTCGGAAGGGCGTGGTCTGCAGAGCTGAATGGTAGGAAGTGTTGTGATAGTACTCCACCCAAGGAAGCCACCTGGCCCAATCCTTGGGGTGGTCCCCCGTAATGCAGCGCGGGTACATCTCCAGTGTCCGGTTAACTACTTCCGTCTGCTCGTCAGACTGTGGGTGGTACGCCAACAAAAGTGCCAACTTGGAGCCGCATAAGGCAAATAATTCCTGCCAAAAGAGGGAGGTGAAAACCTTGTCTCTGTCAGACACTATACTCTCTGGAATGCCATGTAATCGGAACACCTGGCCGAAGAAAATGCGCGCCACCATGTCCCCCACAATCGGGCGACTCATCGCCATGAAGTGCGCGCCTTTGGAGAAGTGATCGACCATCACAAAGATGATGGAACGGCCCTTCGAAATGGGTAAGCTCTCAATGAAGTCCATAAAAATATTTGCCCATATCTATGTAGGGATGGGGAGGGGTTGAAGTAGCCCGGCTGGTGAGAGCTGGTCGTCCTTACTACGCTAGCAGGTGGGGCAAAGGACGATGAAGTTCCGGACCCTCTCTTGGAGGCCCTTCCAAAAGAACTCCGCCCGAACCCGCTGAAGAGTATTATGAACCCCTTCATGTGTGGTGTCGTGGATCCCTTCCATAATCTCAGGAATCAAGGGGGAAGTGTCTGAAAGATAGAGCCTATTCTTGTATAGGATGAGTCCGTCCCGAACTGCCCAATGCGCGGGCAAACTTCCCTTTTCTATGCTAAGACGGAGGTCGTGAAGAATCAGAGTGTCCTGAATCTCCGTCCGTAGGCGGTGGTGAAGTGTCGAGGTCAGGTAAGAGATGGCCAATAAGGGTGATCGCGGCGGGAGAGAGCATCGACTGCTCGGTTCAAGGCCCCTGCCTTGTACTCCACACGAAAGTCAAAGACCAAAAGTTTGCTGATCCAACATTGATGTGGGGTCGTGGTGAGGCGCTGCTCCAAGAGATACTTAAGACTTAAATGATCGGTGCGAATCAGAAAGGGCCGCCCCCACAAGTACGACCGCCAATGTTGTATGACCTTGGCCAGTCGAATTAGCTTCTGCTCGTTAGCCTGCATCTTCTGATGGTGAGGGGAAGTCCGACGGCTAAAATATGTGATCGTGTGGCGCTCATGTTGGAGCATAGCCCCGCACCCCTGGCTGGAGGCATCATACTCCACCTGGATTTCCTGGTCGAAATCTAGCAGGCGCAGTATTGGAGCTGACATGAGGGCTTACTGAAGAGCGCGGAAAGCGGTCGCTGTTGAGTCCTCCCATGCGAAGTACTGTCTCTTCAAGAGAGCAAACAATGGTGTTGCAATGATGATGTACCCCTCAATAAATCGTCGATAGTAGCCAACTAAGCCAAGAAAATCCCGGAGTTCCTGGTGGGACCTAGGAAGGGGCAATCACTCACGCTCTGAATCTTGAGGGGGCCAGCGGACACTCTGGTCCTATCCACCACATGACCCAAGTAGGAGACCCGGTCCGCCCCAAACGAACACTTGGCGCTCTTCAAAAATAACCTTTGAGTCCCGACTAACTGAAAAACTTCTCGAAGGTGGCTCAGATGGGACTCCCAAGTCGCACTGTAGACTAAAATGTCGTTAAACAGAACAAACACACAACGACGTAGTAGGCTGTGAAATACCTCATTCTCCTTCTTTCCTTGGCCATCCTTGTGTGATGGAATATATGGAAGACATTAGGATATTGTTAGGTGAAGACTAGAGAAGTGGAGGCTAAGGAGAAAGCTAAGAGAGATTAGGGTTAGGAAGGAGGAGAAAGAAATACCTGAATTTACTCTTCCTGCCTCCACACGAAGAGGCCCAAGTATATAAATATTTCTGGGCCAAGAGGGGCCGGCCGGCCCCTCCCAAGCTGGCTGAACCGGGATGGTTCAGCCCACCAACCCGCCGACTTAGAGAGTGGGGGTTGAACCGGATGGTTTAGTCTCATTGCCGCCTGTCTTCGTTTTCCGCTTGCGAGCATATGTATGCCCAAAGAACTGCGTCATGTTCGAGGGCGTAACATTCTCCTCTCCATCAAGAATCAGTTTGTCCTCAAGGTGATAATCCGGGTAGAACTCCCGGAACTCCAGCAGATCAACCCATGTATTGTGTGCTTCTGATGAGTTTTTCCATTTGACGAGGAGCTCGGGTCGGTACTCAGCACCCCGTTGCTTCCATTTGAGCATCAGGACTTCCTCGGGTAGTGGGCAGAGTTCTCCCGCTACTGTCGCCTCTGGGAGAAAAGAACTGGCCTGTACGGAATCGCCGATCTTTCGTTTCAACAATGACACGTGAAATGTCAGGTGAATGGGCGACTCCTCGGGAAGGGCCAAAGTATAAGCAACAGGTCCTACGCGGCGGAGAATGCAAAAGGGCCCATAGTAGCGAGGAGCTAATTTCTGGTTGGCCCGGCGTGCCACCGAGACTTGCCGGTAGGGGCGTAACTTGAGGAAGACTTCATCACCGACTTCGAACTCCCTTTCCTTGCGGTGCTTGTCTGCTTGGGTCTTCATGCGTTCTTGTACTGTGTGGAGATTCTCGCGCAATGTGGTTATAGTACGGTCCCGGTCACGGAGTGCCCGATCCACAGCGGGAAATGCTGTGCTGCCCAACTCATAGCTGCTCATAAGAGGGGGGAGAACGGCCGTATACGACCTCGAACGGGGTCATCTTGCTGGCGGAATGGTAGGGGCAGTATTCGGCCCAGTGTAGCCAACTGATCCACGTTTGCGGCTCGTCCATCGCAAAGCAACAGAGGTATGTTTCCACTCCTCGATTGAGAACCTCCGTCTGGCCATCCGTCTGGGGATGATTCGCCGTGCTGAAGCGTTGGCTGGTCTCCTGTAAGCGGAAGAGCTCCCTCCAAAAATTGTCGACGAAAGTCGGATCTCGATCCGAAATGATGGCGCTCGGAATGCCGTGGAGACGAACAATCTCTCGAGCAAAGAGATCGGCGACTGACTCGCCGGTGTAAGGATGGATCAAAGCCAAGAAATGACCATACTTGGAGAACTTGTCGACCGCGACCAGTATAACTGTTTTGCCCTGTGACTTGGACAAACCGTCGATGAAATCCACGGACACTGTCTCCCAAATTTGGTGTGGGATCTCCAGAGGTGTCAGTAAGCCCGCTGGGGAGGTCGCTTCGTATTTCTGACGTTGGCATACCTCGCACTACTGCACAAACTACTGAATGTCACGCCGTAACCCCATCCAAAAAACATTAGCCCATGCTCGCTGAAGGGTGCGGAGAATGCCCGCATGCCCACCTGATGGCGACGAATGGAACTCGTGCATCATGACCGTCTTCCAAGCCGAGTTGGCCGGAATGACCACCCGCCCCTTGTTCTGCAGCTGATAGCCTGGCGTAGTGATCTGCCCCTGTCGAAGAGACTACACAATGGCCCGCAGTGCGCATGATCTCCTCCTGAACATCATCTAGCGAGTCGAGCAGGGGCCCGAAAATTTGGGCGGTAGTGCTCTCCGGTATGCGTGATAAGGCGTCGGCAACCACGTTCTCCTTACCCTGCCGGTAAAGGATCTCATAATCATATCCCAACAGCTTTGTTACCCACTTTTGCTGGAGCGGAGTGGAGACCTGCTGATCCAAGAAGTGCTTCAAGCTTTGATGGTCCGTGCGGATTTTGAAATGTCGCCCCAACAAGTACGGTCGCCACATGGCCACCACATAGATGATCGTCAACATCTCCTTCTCATACGTGGTGATACCCAGAGTACGGGGCGCTAATGCCCTGTTGTAGAATGCCAAGGGGCGTCCCTCCTGCATCAACATCGCGCCAATGCCCACCCCAGACGCGTCTGTCTCGAGGACAAACTCCCTGGTGAAATCAGGAAGAGCGAGCACCAGAGTGGTTGTCATGGCCCGCTTAAGGGCCTGGAAGGCCGCCTCCGCCTCGGACGGCCAGTGGAAGGCGTCCTTCTGTAATAACTGAGTCAACGGTCGAGCAATCTTGTCGTAGTCTTTGACAAAACGCCTGTAATATCCTGTAAGCCCCAAGAACCCCCGTAGAGCCCGAACCGTGTGTGGGCGGGGCCACGATAGCATGCTCTCGATCTTCTTAGGGTCCGCCTTGACCCCACTAGCGGATACCAAATGACCCAGGTACTCCACCTCCTTCTGCCCGAACGAACACTTGGACTGCTTGGCATATAGCTGGTGCTGGCGAAGGAGGGTGAAAACCTGCTCGTCATGGACCAAATGCTCCTCCCAACTGGAACTGTAGATGAGGATGTCATCGAAGAATATCAACACCGAACGACGGAGGAGAGGTCAAAAGATCTCGTTTATCACTACTTGGAATGAGGACGGTGCGTTGGTGAGCCCGAAGGGCATTACCAAGAATTCATAGTGTCCATCATGAGTACGAAAAGCTTTCTTGTGTATGTCCTCCTCGCGCATCTGAATCTGATGGTAGCCCGATCAGAGATTGAGTTTGGTGAAAAGACGACCGCCGTGCAGTTCGTCTAGTACCTCGATCAAGGGAATGAGAAACTTGTCCTTGATAGTAGAGTTGTTCAGACCATGGTAATCCACACAAAATCGTCATGCCCCGTCCTTTTTCTTAACTAGAATAATGGGGGATGAAAAGGAGCTGGTACTGGGCCGGATAATTCCAGCGGTCAGCATTTCCCTGATGCTGCGCTCTACCTCGGTCTTCTGGATGTACGGGTAACGGTAAGGTCGAATATTGGTAGGCTCTGTACCTGTTTTGAGCTGAATCTGGTGATCTCGAAACCGCGGTGGTGGTAGTGTGCGGGGCGCCTGAAAGATATCCGCATACTGCGCCATTAGAGCCTGCATCTGAGCCGGTACACTAGGAGCCTCAGTTGGAGCCGGCGTAACCTCCATGACCACTGCCATCGTGCTGCCCTGGTTCTCTAGTCGCTCCAAGCTCCTAAGGAATATTTCCTTCATAGGTGTAGATTTCAGGCCCCCAGACAGTACTGTTTCCCGTGCTGCAGGAACTCCATCGTCATCTTCAAAGGTCACCCGCCTCAGCTGCTGCAGCCACTGCACCCCAAACACCATGTCAGAACCTCGGATGGGTAGAAAGTAGACGTCCGTGCGCCCTGCGTACCCCTGTATCCGTAGATCCACCCCCTTCATCACCCCTTCACACTGCAGTTTGCTCTCATCTGTCACCATGACCTGAAAGGCGGCCCCCTTATCAATCGCATGCCCCACCCGTTGTGCCACATCGGGATGAATGAAGTTGTGGGTGCTCCCACTATCCACCAAAATCGTCACCTTCTCCTGACTAATCTTTCCCCCAATCCGCATAGTAAGGGGGGTGCTGCATCCCTCCATTTCCTGTATGGAAACATTGAACTCGTTCAAGTCCAAGTCCTCTTCTAACTCTGTCCCGGGTACGACCTCGTCTTCGGCATCCTCGTGTAACTTAAAAACCTGTATTTTCTGGCATTTGTGCCCGGGCGCAAACTTCTCGTCACAGTTGAAACATAGGCTCTTCTCTTTCCTTGCCTGTAGCTCGGCCCACGAGGGTCGTGTTATCGTTGGCTTGTTGGGCGCCGGCGTTTCCCTCCGAACAGCTGCCTGGGTAGTCGCTGGCTTTCCCGTGGTGCGCGTCCGCTGTCGGTTGTAGCGCTCTTTCTGTATGCGGGCCAGACTGATGGCATGATTCAGACTTGCGGGGCATATAGGCCTGAACCTCATCCCGCAAGTACTCCTTCAGTCCCGAGACAATACAGCTGAGCAACGTCTTCTCTTCCCAGTGCACTCGATTTGCCAATTTCTCGAATTCGGTCCAGTACTCCATCACGGTGCCCTTCTGTCGCAACTTCTGCAGAAGAGCCTCAAAGTCCTCGTACTCCAGTGACCCAAATCGGGCGGTGAACCCTTCCACGAAATCATTCCAGGGCACATAATCCTTGCCCCTCAGAAATCACTGCGTCCACTGAAATGCATCGTGCTCCAATTGAAACGATGCTAGTTGCACCCAGTGGCCCTCCGACACCTCCTGATAACTGAAAAAAAGCCCGGCCTTCTGTACCCACTCTAAGGCGTCCCCTCCGCTGTACCTTGGAAAATTTATGCGCGTTAGTTTAGGAGGCATGTACGCTCGCGGAGCGGCTTGGCCGTGCCACCCTTGCCCTTGCCCATTCCATACCGGACGTCCCGACTCCATCGGAACGGTGTTGGCGCCTGGGTAGCCCTGAACTGGCTTGCCGCCCCTCGGAACGCCGGTTCCCTGACCTCCCGGAGGCCCGACTCCACGCGGTGGAGGCAAGATGCCCCCCTCCTTCTATTGGTCCTCCCGGAACCCATCTGGCCCCTCCTGGCTCGCCGCCAGGCCGTATCCAGGGCGGATGGCCCGCGCCGTAGTCCCCCGGCTCACCTTGGTGCCGCGTCCAGGTCGGAAGCCCCGTGCTGAAGTCTGCAGCCCGGGCGGTTGTCGATCCAGCCGCCGACGACGCTACCCGGTTCCCCCCATGTCGCTGCGATGCCACCGAAGTCGTCGGCTCCCGATCTGCTCAATCCCGCGCCTGTACGTGTGGGATCCGCCGATCCCACTATTTCCCCTGCCTGCGGGATCGGGTGTTGCGATGCGTATGTTTAGGCGGCCTGATTTTGTAATCCGCCCGTTTCCTCGTGCGTCGGCGCCTTCCCTTCCAGATTTTGCGCTAATAGCGCCTTGATCTCTTCCATCCGGGTGTCGATCCGTTCTTCCAGTCGCTGGGTAGAAGTCCTCATCTCCTCCTCGATGGCGGCCACCGAGTCCGTCAAGCCAATGTAGTTTTCTTCTATGGCTTCCATTCGAGTGATTTTTTCTTGGGTGCGTGTGGTCACCATGGTGGAGAAGCGAATCCTCTGATACCAAATGTTAGGAGAAGACTAGAGAAGTGGAGGCTAAGGAGAAAGCTAAGAGAGATTAGGGTTAGGAAGGAGGAGAAAGAAATACCTGAATTTACTCTTCCTTCCTCCACACGAAGAGGCCCTGGTATATAAATATTCCCGGGCCGGCCCCTCCCAAGCGGGGCTAAACCGGGATGGTTCAGCCCCCCAACCCGCCGACTTAGAGAGTGGGGGCTGAACCGGATGGTTCAGCCCCGTTGCCGTCTGTCTTCGTTTTCCGCCTGCGAGCATATGTACGTCCAAAGAACTACTTCATGTTCGGGGGCGTAACAGAAATATATATGTATAGAGAGAGAAAGAGAGAGAGAGAGGGAGAAAGAGTGAGTGAGTGAGAGAGAAGTACGTTAAGTTCTTCATTTTGCGTCTCCAAGGATTAAAAATGCATGCTCATAAAAGATTCACTTTTGCAAATAAGTCCTCACACTAAACACAAATTGCAAAAGGATGTTGCTGAGATAAAAATGCATGAAGTCATGAAAGTTTCAAGTTGCGACTCCTACTAGACCTTTAGTTAAATCTTTTTCTTCACAAAGGTGGGTCCCATAACTGTCTATACATAATCTTCATTTCCTTCTTGACTAAAACTGAGAAAATACAGTATGCTATAATGTGGATGAAAAAACAAGTATCCTTAGAGAGATACTTTTGTAGCTATCTTACATATGACTGAAGAAGAAATTGCACTATTTTCTAATGCAGGTAAGCGAGGACGATTCTGTTTTGAAGGCCTTCCAACTCATGAGGAAAAGAAGAATTGGAGGGGTACCAGTTGTTGATAAGAGTGGGAAAAAGGCAATTGGAAATATAAGCATCAGGGATGTTCAGTATCTTCTTACAACTCCAGAAATGTATAAGGGTTACAGGTTTGAACCTGCAGAATTATTACTGAAGTTCCTCAATTATCATTCTAAATGTAAAACAGTTGTGATTTTCAATTCTACAATTGTTTTGGCTATGTGAAAGTAAGAATTCTTACTCACCTGGTGGAGCTATGAGGCACGAAGAACTCTTCTGCTTTAGGTTGCAAAATAGGATCAAAGGTTATAGCTGCTTGAAGCTTGGGTGTATCTTGAATTCAATCTCAGATCTTCACTGCAACTGTTGTTCATCAACTGCTCAGGATCTGAAGGTCGCGTGTTAAATGTTGATGCAGGAAATGTCTCTGCGCTTGAGAGTGAACACGTTCGATCCGGGATGCGGGGATAAGGGAGGTGATGAGGACTGTCGAACAGGTGGTTACTTTGAGTCGCGAGTGAAGAGATGAGAAAGAGAGAAAAGAGAGTTGGCCGCTATCATGCGGCGAGACCAGTCTTCGCCCGCCACGGCAAATACCTCTCTTGTGGCGGGCTTTCCCTTGATTATAAACCTGTATTACAGCTTAGGTCAAATTCCTTTACATGGAAAAGCAAATAAAAGTACAAGGGATGCTGGCAGATAAGTAAAATGGAAATCGTCCAGGCCGCGCGAGTTGATCCTTCAGACCGCCAGGCCGCGCGGGTTGATGTCCCAGGTTGCCAGGTCGCACAGGTCATTTTTGTGGCTATCAATCTTGTACCCGCGGGTTCTGGATGCAACTTGGCTGAGACCGCCAAGTCTATCCGCGCCGGTTGATCATTAAGGTCGTCGAGGCCGCTCCGGACGCTGTTGGAGTAAGGCCGGGAAAGCCTCTGGTAATCGCTTGTCGCAGTTCTTAGTCGCCCAGGTCGCTGGCGGGCGGGCCGTGAGGCGGTTTGAGCGAACTGCCCGCTGAGAAGTATGGATTCGCTATCGCCTGGCGATACCGACTTAAGGTGTCTAGTCGCTGTCGAGCTGGGTTAGCGAGCTGCCCGACTCTAGATAACTGTCTAGCCGCTTAGGCTATCCGCCGAGTCCGCAAGGGTTGACCCGGGGGCCAATCCGCAAGTAGAGTTGGCGGTTAGAAATTCTTAGCCGCGGGGTTGGCTGCCATGGTTGCCCCCCCCCCCCCCCCGGTCCTCCTAAATGAGAGGTATGGGGGCCTATTTATAGGCCCGAGGATGAAACTTCCAGAATTGGACTTGATGGCGTCACCTTCGATGGTTTGGGCGGACTTGAGGCAGGTCGCCATCCCTGCTGGGCGGACTGGAGGCAGGTCACCACCCCTGCTAGGCGGACTGGAGGCAGGTCGCCAGCCCTGCTCGGAGGACTGGAGGCAGGTCGCCACCTGTAGGAGAAAAGGAGCTATCGCCCGGCGGTATCGCTATCGTCGGGCGATAGCGCCGGTTAGTCTACCTAGCCGTGCGACCTGCTGGAGCGGGATGAGGAAGCAGTCCGTTCCCCCTGCAGATCATGCGGCTACCATGCGGTCTGTGCGAATAGACTTGGGAGTCCGCTCAAGCAGAGCTATTGCCTGGCGATATTGCTATCGTCGGGCGATAGTGCGGTTAGAAAGTCTGTCCGCACGGCTAGAGGAAAATCAGGCCACGAACTCCCAGAACGAGCTGGGGCAGTCCGCGACTCGCGAGCTAGCCACCTTGGAGAGGATCGGTGATTTCTGGGTTAACACCAGTGAATTGGGCCGAGCTGTTAGCATTACATAACTAGATAATCAGCACATATGAACAACTCACCTGCAACCTATTAATCAACTAATCAAAATTAATAGCATAATATGATTCATCTATTGTTTTGCAGAAGTAGATAAATTTAAATGGCTACAGCAAAGAAATTTCCTGGTTATGGATTCACCAGGAGTCTTACTAACTGTGAAAGAAAGATGACAATAACCATGGTACCATGTTAAAATTAAACAAAACTGCAAGATGATACTGATATCAATATTTTCATTCGCATTATGCAAAAGTGAAGAAATCCCGTTCAAATGTTCATAAACAAAACTGTAACCAAGGTTGTCAGGATCGAGATTCTAGATGAGATCGTTTTGAGGTAGGATCGGATCAGATAGTAAAGTCGGATAGAGGATCGTTTTTCAAAATCAGGATCGATTTACAAAATCTGGATCATAAGATCGTAAGATCTTCTGATCCGGATTGCGATCCTGACAACCTTGACTGTAACTGCAAAGTAGTTCAATTAAGAATAATAATTATAATAACTTTTCTGACAAGTAAATGTACTATGATGTGTAGGTCGATAACTGCCAAAGTGTTCACTAGGTCAATAAAGAGCTATATTGATACACACGAAGATGCTTCACCGAGATTTCAGGGCGTTCTAACTTGCAACCGTGAAAACACGATCAAAGACATCATTCTGAAACTGGACGCCGTAAAGGTACAACGGATTTATGTTGTCGATAATGAGGAGAATTTGGAAGGAGTAGTTACACTTAGAGACATAATATCCAGGCTGGTCCACGAACCGAATCACTACTTTGGTGATTTCTTTGATGGCGTAGTTCCTCTGCCTGAGAACAGCAGAGTCTGAAGCATGAAGAAGAACCCCGACCTGGTCTGGTATCTGTCTTCAGCACTCATTCCTCTTTTAGCTTCTAGTTTTACCTTAGTTTGTTTTGTTTTCGCCTTTTCTTCTTGGTTCCATATATTTGGTTGTAACCTCTGTATTTTTAACCTAACTCTAGTTATCACTGATATGTAGAGTGGTGAAAAGGAAGTTTATCTACTTTTCTAGTGCATTTACTTCTTTCCAATTTCTTCGTGTGAATGTTATACGTCAAAATATTTGAGCCTTGCGGGAGCTCTTCATCGCCTTCGTAGCCTTGATCATTTGTCCTGCTTGCTTTGACTGTGGGTGACTTTGGGCTCGTTGATGTGGTTTAGTTAGAATTGTTTAAACATGAGAGTTGTTTTATACTTTGCTTTTGTTAATGATTGGCTCAATTTTGGTGACTGCCATTATTGTTTCAATCAATTATATTGCTGTAAATATTTTGTAGCTAGTAGAGTATTGATCCTAAGTTTATTCTTTGATTATGCTTCATATTTATATATCTTACAGATGATTGGTATTTGAATTCATTATCTATTTAAATTTGATTAATCATCAACTATGCTGTGTATCCCAAATCTAGATGGGAAAATGATGAAGGTTAATGTTAGGCTCCCAATCAACTATTTTAGTCTACATTCTTAATTAAACTTGGATATTTTATAGAGCTACATATTTCACATTACAGCAAGAGGCTTTGCATCACTGAATTTTAACATTGAAAAGAAGAAAAGCTTATGATTCAGTTCAACAACACAACTCATGTTGTGTCCAGTGCAGCCTAAATTGAACTTCATGGTTTTGGCTGCGTTTGGCGCGGCTTATTACAGCTTATTTGCTCCGGTAAGGTTGGACAAAAATGGCATTGTCATATCAAAATCTTATGCCTCACATTAGTTTTTTTTATAACGATAGTAACATTTGTCATACCAAACATACATTCTATGAGAATGACGTTTTTGTCCAACCTCACCGGAACAAATAAGCTGTGATAAGCCCGTGCCAAACACAACAATATGTTATTTGGGGATTGACAAAGTCCTATATCATGATGAGGGAAGTGTCAGTGATGTAGTTAGGCCTGGATAATGTGCGGCTCAGACAGACTTCTAGGATGATAAAATTCTATGAGGGAAAAAGTGCACGAATAAAGTAAATCCCACGACAAATCACAAAAAATGTTTCTGCATTGTGACTAGTAAATCAGATCCTGCAATATATTAGTTAGCGTGCTAGAACTTCTCATATATGAAATGCTATGGACATTCCAGATGATGCATTTACTTGAAAAAGTCAGTTTTTGAACACTTTTCTTCTAAAGCACCTGCAGCACACAAGTTGTATCTAGTTTATTCTTAGGTGCTGTTATCTGTACACCACAATCCACTATTCACACATCATTACTAATTTATGATTTTTGTTTTTAAGGTACCTAAAACCTAATAATCGCACCGCTTTCTCCCATCTCCGCTCCACTCGATTTCTTCTTCCACGACTCGCACCCCCTGCTCGCATCGAGTTCTGGAGCATTTACTCGCCTTGGCCGTCCCCTTCGGCGAGTGCTTCCTCGTTTCCAGCAGCCGTCCGAGTGGGAGTTATCTCCGGCCGCGAGTTCGCCGGTAAATCTTCTTCCTTTGGTACGCGGTAATTAATTGAATGTAGTAGGTATAAATAAGTAAACCATCATCTTCCCAGCAGCTGTGGCTCTGAACATGCTAATATACTGATGAGTTGTTGCTTCACTTTTCTTAATTGACTTTGTTAGTTTGAGCTTATATTTGAGATGACTTTGATTGTTTGTTTTTGTGACCTCCTTTATATATGATAGAGGGACCCCTTCTTTCCCTCATCTCAGTTCCTTAGCAGATGAGATTTATTGAAACGAGCAAACAATTATTCTTATTGACCCATCTTAGGGTATTTATTACCCATTACATCCTATTACATGTATGTACACTTAAAATTTCAAACATATAAGATGGGCGAAAGATATCCACTAAGCCATCTTATCACATAATCTAGACAAATCAAGTGAACTAAATTCTTCAGCGGCCACTTGCTATTTAGTAACAAAGTATCCCAACTCCAGTTAACCGCGATTCAACTTTTCCTTGATAAATAATCTGTCTGTCCATATGCTTGATTTGGTTATGTTGAACAAGGTTGTTTGTAATGCTAATAGATGCATTGTTATCACACCACAATGTTATTTGACCCACTTGGTCCATCTGGAGCTGTACCAGCAAGGCTCTCAACCATAACATCTCTCCCGCACCTAAGGCATTGGCCTTGTACTCGGCTTCAGTTGTGAACCTTGCAACCACCGTCTGCTTCTTGCTCTTCTGAGAATCATGATTGCGCCTACGAACATGCAATATCCTGATGTGGACTTCCAATCATCGGCACAACTAGCTCAGTTTGAAATGCAATAGCCTTGTTCAAATGTTCATTCTCCCGAAAGATCAACCCCTTCCTTGGTGCTCTCTTCAAATATCTTAGAATCAGATACACAACATTCATGTGTCCCTCTCTAGAATCATGCATATTGCGGGCCACCGTGCTCACAACAAAAGATATGTCAGAATGAGTGTGACTCGGATAGATCGAACGGCCTACCAACTTCTAGTAGTTCTCTCTATTGATTGGCTCTCCTGCTTCAGCACTGGGCTTGGACTTCTGATCAATGAGAGAAACTGCAAGCCTGCACCCCAGCATACCTTTCTTTGTCACCAGATCCAGCACATATTTTTGTTGAGATAAAACAATTCCCTCTGCACCACGAGCTATCTCATTCTCAACGAAGCATCTAAGCTGTCCCAATTCATTGACCTCAAACTCCTTGCCCAATCTCATCTTTAGTTGAGCAATTTCGATCTCATCATTACCAGTGACAATCATATCGTCCACATATACTACAAGCATTGTACTGTAAACTCCACATCGCCTAAATAACATTTTATGATCAATATTGATTTGTTGATACCACAGTTCTACCATATCTCTCCTAAATCTGTCAAAACAGGCTCTGGGAGATTGTTTCAGCACATAAAGTGACTTCTTAAGTCTACACACCTTACCAGTCATTTATTTCATGTCAATGTCGAGCTGGTGTAGTTTCCATCTCTCATTCGTTGTCAAGGATTCTAGTGCCCGCATTGTGCTCATCTTCGTCATGGGTGCAAAGGTCTCGTCATAGTCAATATCATAAGTCTGAATGTACTCTTTTGCTACTAATCGAGGCTTATAACGCTCAACCCGTCCCTCTAGGTTTTATTTCATAGTGAAGACCCACTTGCACTCGACGGCCTTCTTACCTGGTGGTAGTGACACAAGCTCTCAGGATTTGTTCTTTTCCAGATCCCCCGAGTTCCTCTAGCATTATAACTTTCCAATTTGGTTCCTCCTTAGCAACCTGACAACACTTTAGAATAGGGACAATGTCCACAGATTCTGTCACGACCCGTCTCGACAAAGGTCAGAGTGTGCTTCGGGCGGGCCGTGATGTCACAGGCATGGGCGGAAAGAAATCCATGTCTATTAAGGCGGATGCAGAGAATACTAAAAATAGTTACTATTGAGTAAAATGGCTTGATTTTTATGCGGAAGCTTTTAAATTCATCAGTAAAAAGAGTTTTGATGCACATGTACTTTGTAAAATTCATGTTTTTCAGGCTACCACTATAGTTCTCATGCAGTTATGATTCGACAGAGGGTGCACATGTATATAATAATTCTAGTACATAGTATTTAATAGCCTAGCAGTTGTCCATGATACCAGAGAAAAAGGCTGATTGCAATTACTACATAAAAGAATTAATTGACAGTAAAAGAAATATAAACATAGAACTTGAAACTTGAAGCAGATTGAGCACGAGTACCTTGCGGCGCTGCACGAACACTAAGGCAATTCCAAAACAGAAAAGAAAAGCCTCAGAACATTGAGATAAACATGGTGAGCAGAGTAAAGTATAGAACAGTAACTAAAGCAGAAAAACATGAGTGTACCAGCTTCTTATGAAGCGATACTACCAAAACAGACAAACAAACAAAAGAGCTAAACAGAACAAGTTAATGTATTATACTACTCTGAAGCGTAGCCTAACATTATTCATTTAATATGTTGTAAGCTGTGATCGATGAAGGGTGTAGGTACTATAGCGGGCGCACATGGCTCACGATCAGATCTGAGTGCAAGTCTTATCGGAAAAATAATCCTGCTTGTCGTGACCATGTCAGCAAACAGATGCTCATTTAGACGCTACCATTCAAGGATATGCTTACAACTACGAATTTGTTTTCAAGTTTCATACTAGATTATTTATCATATTATTTTATGACAACATTATGAGAGGAAACTTCAGATCGTGAAACAGATTCACGTCAACGAGAAAGATCAGATTGGAAATAAGTTTTACTCGGGTTTTACAATCAGACAGACATCAGAAATCATACAGACATACATCAGAGACCAGACATACATCAGAAACCATACATACATCAGAAACCAGACATACATCAGAAACCGGACAGACAACACAGAAGAAAATCGGAGATATCAAGTACATATTTAGGTTAAATCATTCTTGAACTCAAGTATTTTCCACGTAAAAAGGTGCGTTACGAGCATTATACATCAAAACATCAATCATATACTTGCTAACCAGAATCCATTATAGTTATTATCGCGACAATGATGCTCGTGATTAACGCTCTACTATTCTTCAAATTATTCATCAAAATAGACAGAATGCATCAATTTACATATCCAATTAACTATCGTTCACTAACACGTCTCCCAATTGTTCAAATATCATCATTTACATTCACCACTCGTGTTATTCCTATCGCGTGAACCTCAAACTGAAACAAGTTTACTTAGGGATTCGAGGTCTAAATTATTTGACGAAACAAGCAAACAAGAGCGAATTACAAACATAAGATCAGACAAGACAATTGAAATTCAATGATTGCAAGAGAGAGAGATCTCCACTTGCCTGAAGGGGGCTGAATCTGACGAAGGCGGCTAAGCGACGCAAGCAAGATCAGAAATCTTATTTGAACCTGTACAAGAACGATGAAAGCGATACATCAAATTACCATCACACTAACACATGCAGTTACTCGCTACAAAAAATGAATCAAGAGCGGCTAAGATATTTACCTCCCTCATGAGTGAGGGGAGAAGAGACTACCACGCAGAAACAGAGGTTTGGCGACGCTTAGGCTAGGGAAAACGCTAATTCGGAGAGGGTTTTTTCACGAACCAATCATGGATGCGATGAACGATGCCGGAAAACACAACTACAACGAGAATTAAACTATTATTATGGGGCAAAAATCTGAATCACAACATACATGCAAATTTGGAGCACAAAAATTCTTTAGGAATCAAGAAAATTCTGATTAAGGGTGAAGAAGTTTCTTACCATTAGGAAGTCAAATCCGGACTTAAGGAGGAGAGAAACCAAACCCTAAGCATACTTTCTCTCGAATCTCGGCCAAGACGAAGACAGGGAGAGTTGTCGGCCCTTGGAGGAGAAGAGAGAGGGGTTGTGGGCTTTAGAGGGGAGGGAAGAGGTGGCTGCCCTCGCTAATCACGAAGAGGAGGCCTTGCCGGCCCTAGGAGGGAAGGGAGTAGTCGGCCTCTGGAGGAGCAGGAGGCCCATCCCTAGCATCGGAGGGGGGGGGAGTTGCAGACCAGAGCATGAGGAGGATAAGCTGGAGGAGTCGGCGCCTGGAGCAGGAGTCGGCGACGACCTGCGTGCGGCTGGCTGGAGACGGGATCGGGGTCGAGCGCGGGATTCGGCAGAGACGGCACGGGCTGTGCGGGAGTCGGCACGGGCTGCGGGTTTGCGGGAAATAAAAGAGGGGGGCTGCTCGGGTTAGGTAGGAAAGGAGGGGGTAGGTTAAGTTTTGATTTACATTTTTTTTTATAATAATAATTATTATTAGTATTGCATATATCAAAATGGGGTTATTACATTCTCCCCTACTTAGGAAGTTTCGTCCCGAAACTTCCCTGAGAAACTCTCTGAATGGGGACTCTTAGAGCGAAGCTTCAGATTACATTCATTCTAACAAGATTTGCAGATCAAGGCATAAAGAAACAGAGAAGAGATCAAGCGCAGAGACTGATCAAAATCAAGAGAAAAGTTGTGGATACATGTTACGTTGGTCAGATACACGTTCACAGGGGAAATACTTTAGATTTAGCGGGTTCGACCAGATACAAAGGTTGGCTTCAGGAAACACATGAATGTCTTCGGTTAGCTCGAAGTTGAGTGGCAAGACTCGAGAATCCGAGAGCGAAAAGATCTTTGCACAAAGGGAAGACGTGACGCTGAAGAGGAAACGAAATATAATGACAATTTAACATTGACGGAAGCAAGCCAAACTGGAGTTGAAGAATCTCAAGTCAATGCTGAAGTAATTCAATAGGCAAATTATCAAGAGGAATTTCATTTCTTGCTGAAACTGAGAAGCTATCTAGAAGAACATACAGGATGACCAGATAAAATTTTCAGACAAGCGAAACAGAAAGGACCAAAATACAAATATCAGTTGCTAGAAATTAGAAATTCTAACGCATTTCCTATTGTCAAGTACATAAATTATATAATAATTACAGCATTTTTATTGGACAACTCTAGGTAATAGTCATGCAAGTGCAACAAAGAGATCATGTGCGATGTCAAGCAGGTAGAAAATCCATGCATGTACAATCATTATTGTTGTTCTTGGCTTAACGCTTGTGCAATAATTTATGATATGCATGCAAATGAATGGATACACATGTCATGTTAAGGCCCATATCACTTAACATGTCATGCATATTAGGACTCTAATGTCAGCGCACTTGAAAATATTAAACCGCCCATACAATTTAATATTCGCAAGCGGTGTATATCTTAATGAAAATTCAGATGCACAAAAATGTTAAGTTTGCCCATAACCCCTTAACATTCGTGTGCATACTACTCATGCTTATGAGTGAGTGTGTGCGTGTTTCAGCCGCGAATAACAGATAATGACAAGCTGAGTGAAGAAATGATGCATGTATATATATATATATTAAAAATAATAATAAGTTTCAAAATATTTGATAAAATACAAAATACTTTATCTATAAATGCTCAATCTCTCTAACTTCTCTAACATCTCTAACCTCTCTAAGCTATCTAACCTCCCTCTGATACCAACTGTCACGACCCGTCTCGACGGAAGTCAGAGTGCGTTTCGGACGGGCCGTGATGCCACAGGCATGGGCGGAAGGAAATCCATGTCTGCTAAGGTGGATGCAGAGAATACTAAAAATAGTTACTATTGAGTAAAATAGCTTGATTTTTATGCGGAAGCTTTTAAATTCATCAGTGAAAAGAGTTTTAATGCACATGTACTTTGTAAAATTCATGTTTTTCATGCTACTACTATAGTTCTCATGCAGTTATGATTCGACAGAGGGTGCACATGTATATAATACTAAATTCTAGTGCATAGTATTTAATAGCCTAACAGTTGTCCATGATACCAGAGAAAATGGCTGATTGCAATTACTACATTAAAGAATTAATTGACAGTAAAAGAAATATAAACATAGAACCTGAAATTTGAAGCAGATTGAGCACGAGTATCTGGCGGCGCTGCACGAATACTAAGGCAATTCCAAAACAGAAAAGAAAAGCCTCAGAATATTGAGATAAACAGGGTGAGCATAATAAAGTATAGAACAGTAACTAAAGCAGAAAAACATGAGTGTACCAGCTTCTCATGAAGCGATGCTACCAAAATAGACAAACAAATAAAAAAGCTAAACAGAACAAGTTAATGTATTATACTACTCTGAAGCGTAGCCTCAGATCTGAGTGCAAGTCTCATCGGAAAAGTAATGCTGCTTGCCGTGACCATGCCAGCAGACAGATGCCCAGTTAGACGCTACCATTCAAGGATATGCTTACAACTACGAATTTGTTTTCAAGTTTCATACTAGATTATTTATCATATTATTTTATGACAACATTATGAGATGAAACTTCAGATCGTGAAACAGATTCACGTCAACGAGAAAGATCAGATTGGAAATAAGTTTTACTCAGGTTTTACAATCAGACAGACATCAGAAATCATACAGACATACATCAGAGACCAGACATACATCAGAAACCAGACATACATCAGAAACCAGACGTACATCAGAAATCGCACAGACAACACAGAAGAAAATCGGAGATATCAAGTACATATTTAGGTTAAATCATTTCGTAACTCAAGTATTTTCCACGTAAAAAGGTGCGTTACGAGCATGATATATTAAAACATCAATCATATACTTGCTAACCAGAATCCATTATAGTTATTATCACGACAATGATGCTCGTGATTAACGCTCTACTATTCTTCAAATTATTCCTCAAAATAGACAGAATGCATCAATTTACATATCCAATTAACTATCGTTCACTAACACGTCTCCCAATTATTCAAATATCATCATTTACATTCACCACTCGTGTTATTCTTATCGCGTGAACCTCAAACTGAAACAAGTTTACCTAGGGATTCGAGGTCTAAATTATTTGACGAAACAAGCAAATAAGTGTGAATTACAAACATAAGATCAGACAAGGCAATTGAAATTCAATGATTGCAAGAGTGAGAGATCTTCACTTGCCTGAAGGGGGCTGAATCTGACGAAGGCGGCTAAGCGGCGCAAGCAAGATCAGAAATCCTATTTGAACCTGTACAAGAACGATGAAAGTGATACATCAAATTACCATCACACTAACACATGCAGTTACTCGCTACAAAAAATGAATCAAGAGCGACTAAGATATTTACCTCCCTCATGAGTGAGGGGAGAAGAGACTACCACGCAGAAACAGAAACTTGACGACGCTTAGGCTAGGGAAAACCGTAATTCGGAGAGGGTTTTTTCACGAACCAATCATGGATGTGATGAACGATGCCAGAAAACACAACTACAACGAGAATTAAACTATTATTATGGGGCAAAAATCTGAATCACAACATACATGCAAATTTGGAGCACAAAAATTCTTTAGGAATCAAGAAAATTCTGATTAAGGGTGAAGAAGGAAGTTTCTTACCATTAGGAAGTCAAATCCGGGCTTGAGGAGAGGAAACCAAACCCTAAGCATACTTTCTCTCAAATCTCGGCCAAGACGAAGACAGGAAGAGTTGTTGGCCCTTGGAGGAGAAGAGAGAGGGGTTGTGGGCTTTAGAGGGGAGGGAAGAGGCGGCTGCCCTCGCTAATCGACGAAGAGGAGGCCTTGCCGGCCCTAGGAGAAGGAGGGAAGGGTGTAGTCAGCCTCTGGAGGAGCAGGAGGCCCAGCCCTAGCATCGGAGGGGGGGGGGGGAGTTGTAGACCAGAGCATGAGGAGGAGAAGCCGGAGGAGTCGGCTCTTGGAGCAGGAGGCGGCGACCTGCGTGCGGCTGGCTGGAGACGGTATCGGGATCGAGCGCGGGATTCGGCAGAGACGACACGAGCTGTGCAGGAGTCGTCACGGGCTGCGGGTTTGCGGGAAATAAAAGAGGGGGGGCTGCTCGGTTAGGTAGGAAAGGAGGGGGGTAGGTTAAGTTTTGATTTACATTTTTTTATATAATAATTATTATTAGTAGTATTGCATATATCAAAATGGGGTTGTTACAGATTCAATGAATGCTTCATGTGTAGGTGATATGTGAGAGTAGGAAACAAACTGAGCACTATCATAAGGAAAACTATATCGATCATGTGAGACTCGTTGTTTGCTATGGGAACTCCTCCTTGCCAGTAGGGGAGTGGAAGTATGCAGAGGAATCATATCACCCGCGTTGTCTTAGTTTGAGGTGGATGGTGTTGGTGCCTCAGGAGTTGGAGTAGGCACAAGTGGTATTGTTTGCATGATTCCCTTATTTATTTGTCTTCTCCTCATATACACTCTTAGCTCCCCCTGAGCCGGAGGTTCGTCATCTTCAAATCTCAGCTCCACATGCACCGACACCACAGTCGACTCCACACTCTGCACAAGAGGACATGAGGTACTCACTATCCTTCTCTCGTTGCTACTGTGATCCTCCCCCTCTTGCCTCATACTGCATGTAACAGGCGAGTCCCGAAAGGGTGAGTCAACCTAAGAGGAGTAGTGTTTTACGCTTTCTAGATGTAACATCCATACTAACAAACAACTTTCTCTCCGCCGGACTCCAATATACGTATCTCTTCTGAGTAGTCGAGTACCCAACAAAAATGCCCTTCACAGCTTTTGAATCCAGCTTTCTCACATTTTGTCTATTGTCCTGCACAAAACACACAACCAAAATTTTTGAGATGAAGAATGTCTCAATTCTTACCTCTCAGCATCTCAAGCAGAGATTTTCAGTCTAATATTTGTGAGGGCATCTTATTAATCAAATAGGTTGTTGTCAAGACTGCTTGCCCGCACAAATACTTGTACCTTCATCAACAGCGTCATACTCCGGAACACTTCAAGAGGGTGCATGTTCTTCAGTTCAACAATTTTATTTTGCCATGGTGTGCATACACACGTGGCTTGATGTTGAATCCCATTGGATGACAAGTACTCCCCAAACACCATATTGGTGTACTCTGTCCTATTGTCAGACCTCAACAACTTCACAACTGCACCGTATTGAGTTTGAATTATTTTGTGAAATATTTAAATCAAGCAAACACTTCTCTCTTATTTTTCATTAAATAAAGTCATGTCACATGAGATAAGCAATCAATGAAAGATACAAAATAACTGAATTCATTAATACTAGTTGTGGGACAAGGTTCTCATACATCTGAATGCACTAAGTGAAAAACAGAAGAACTCTTATTAGAAATAGAATAAGAACTTCTGTATGTTTTGCCAGTTCACAGGAATTACATACCAGTTTTGTTGTATTAACTTTTTCAAACAAAGAGGGATACATCCTACTTAAGACAGTAAAAGAAAGATGACTCAAGCATCGATGATGAAGCAATAATAAGTCCTCTGCATTCCTCCTTGCTCCTCCAACACCCTCTACAATGAATGAAAGAGCTGAGTCCGTACTCCCCCTACCCAGGTACCACAAGTCATTGTGTCATGTGTCAGTCGCAAGACATTGTATTTGATAAATGTGTTTGATTGTGTTGATTTTAGGTACTAGATAGTGCAAGTCTTGCATAGGGCTAGACTTACTGTCACCAAACATAGTTTTTCCAATGTAATTCCTCGCTATGCAAAACACCACGTCAACTTAAGATCTAAACTATGTTGGACTTGTCACTCACTCATAAACATCCGTAAGTAAAATCTAGAAGGTTGGTTAGAGCAAAGGAATTAAATTCAGGAAGTTCAAAATTTCTCTAAGTAAAATGTCGGTTAGACATCGAACTGATCGGCTAGAAGACTAGCCGATCATTGAGAATTATCAGGATGAACCGTCTTGATGTTACCTGAAGTTCAAGAATATGTGTAAGTACAATATCAGCTAGACATCTAGCCGATCTCCTAAATAGGCTGTCTATAATGCTATTAGATCTCATATTCAGCTAGAATAGTGCATAATCAGTTAGAAGATGTAGTATATGTTAGAAGTCTGCTATGTCGCCTAGAAGCACTACATATCGCTTAGAAGGTCTTTATATCGCCTAGAAAGGCTTTTGAAGGAGAGTTAACTTGAAGAAATTAAGGCTGAAAAATATTCTAAATATTTTATCGCCTAGACAGTGAGCATATCGACTAGATACGGTGTTATAGACCAGATCAAAGCCATATCGCCTAGATCACTTCCATACTGCCTAAAAAGGATCAAGAAAGCATATATCTAGCAGACTACAACTCAATCGTGCAGAGAAGAGATATATTGTGCATACAACAGCTGAATCGTGCGGAGAAGAACTATATCGTGCAAACAACAGCTGAATCATGTAGAGAAGAGCTCTATCGTGCAGACAGCTTCTATGTCGTGAAGACAGCTTCCATATCGCCCAGACGTGCATCTTTGATTTTGAATTAGCTATTTGGCGGAATCAACGTCATACTTTTTGCTGACATTTATAGTTGTATTTAACATGTGTCTGCCTCTAAGAAAAGGTCACTTATAGCCGTTGAAATTGTGTGCTTAATATAAAATGGAAGTTACAGTGATAGCTAACCCTAATCAATCAAATCAAGCTTTCACCGCCTCAAGTTTTTTGTGTTCTTCTGACTGAAAGCTGAAGAAGGAGAAGATCAATTTTGAAGAAAAAATTCTACATTCTTTTTGAGTAAGATTGATTCAAGGCTACTGATTTTTCGAAGATCTTAATACATAACAACGAGCCAGTTAACCCTCTAAAGTTCAGAGAAGTGCTTTCATTGAAGTCAACATTCAAGATCGATGTTAGAAGACCTAGTTGAAGCTAATCTCCATCAAGCTTCAAGAAGACTTCAAGTTTCAAGATTTATTCTTCCGAGTCTAAGTAAAAGTTGTAATAAACTTATAAACTATTCTTCATATAGGATTTCACTGAAATATGAGAGTAGGGTCCTTTGTGACCCGAGTGTAGGGTTCTGGCTTGAACCTGAGGTAGGATTCTAGTTATGAATCTGAGTGTAGGATCATGAGGTAGGGGGTCTGAGGTAGGGGATCAACCAACATCCCTGAGATAGGAGTGTTGCCTCCGAGTTGTAAGATTTACAGATCTGAGTTAATTTAGTTGAAGTTGCTGAGGCCAGCACATTGCTAGATAGGCGAAGGGAAAAAGTTGACGTACCCAACTTGGGGGAACCACTATAGTTTTTTTTGTATTTGTGGTGATTGCTTTGGTTGTGTTTTTTTAATATTTTTAATATTCCGCAAATTGTTTTAAAAAGACCACATCACCTATTCATCCCCCACCCCCACCTACCCCCGCCCCTCTAGGTGAAAAGATATCTCATAACAAACACTTGAGATAGGTTGATGATAAAGGTAGTTATTTGGTACCTTACGAATTATTTGAGTGTTTGTGTGTGGGCAATGATGGGATTTGCCCTCATATATGATAGGAGTTGCATCCATGACCCCTTGATGGAATGAGACTAAGAAATGCATGGTCATGCTAGGTTGAATCAATATATGATATTGGGCTCACCAATTTTAAAAAATTTATTCTAGATCAAGAAACAGAGATTGAATTATTAAGATGGTGACACGCTTCATGCCTCGAGTTCAATCTGGTTGTAAGGGATAAAGAGACATGACAACACTGATGGTCATAGATAGGTTCATTGAGTTACACACTCTTGTTTTACTTAGGTAGGAGTGATGCATTGCTAGATGTCGTTAATTACTCGTGAGGTTATAGTTGATACATTCTAAATCAAGTGGGAGAGTGTTAGGATTTTATGTGATCTAGAAATAATCAATGAGTTAGTCTCGTTGTCAACGTAATATGAGCTTATGAGATCGCACATAATAACGCACGAGAAATTATATAAAGGATCGGGATGGCTCGACTCATATAGAATATGAGTGAAGAGCTAAGCTTGGATTGAGTTGGAGAAAATGTCTGTGTCGACTAGACATCTAGTCAATATTGTGTATATCGACTAGACCAAGTTTGTGTCGACTGGATAGTATCGGCTAGACATCAAGTCGATCGACTAGACATCAAGCTGAATTTACTAGACAATGTAAAGTAGATTGGATAGTATTGACTAGACAGTATCGGCTAGGCATCAACCCGATCGACTAGACATCAATCCTAATCGACTAGACAATGTCGACCAGACCAGACAATATTTATTGTTTATCGACTGGACACGGCTTGTATCAGCTAGAGCTTAAGTTTATTTGAACTATATCGGCTAAACATCAAGCCGATATAGTAGTTTATATCGACTTGATGACTTATCAATATAGGATGTCTATCGACTAGAAAGTCTGTCCATGTAGACTTTAAGTTGATATAAAGTATATCGACTTGAATGTTTACTGGTTGAGACTTTGTCGACTAGACGTCAAGCCGATGCAATGTAAATCGACTAGAAGTTGTCTGGTCATCTGGTCGATATAATGTATATCGACTTGAAACTGTCTGAGCATCTAGCTGATATAGTGTGTGTTGCCTTGAAGAAGTCTGGACTTCTAGCCTATCAAATATCAATTGGACATCTAGTCTATATAGTGTATATCGACTAGACATCAAATCGACACAGCCAAAGCTGGCTTTTTCTCATATTTCTAAACTCCTAACCTGATTCACCTGTTCTTAGGATAATTCCTATTGAAGCTGAATCTGATTCACTGATGATTATATAGATACAATTTTAGTTCTAGGGTTAAGATTTTAATTGTTCCCTCGCCACCTTTTCGAAAAGTTTTGAAGAGCGGCAAACTCGACGACGGCGGTCCTTTTGCGAACTGGAACCCTAGCGCCGACGATCCTCTCCTGTAATCGAACCTAGCAGTTCGTGAAGACGAACAAATTGATCATTCTCCACCCTCCATCGTTCAATGATAGGAGGTGTTTCTTGGCGTTAGTGTGGATATTCTGAAAAGCGCATATCTATTTTTGTGCTCTCTGACTCAAATGTCGATCGGCCTCTGATTTTGAATCAGATGCAGGAGCACATTCACTTGGATTCTGACTTCGAAGAAGTCTCTACAGATTTTAAAGATTGAGTCGTGACTCTTCATCTCGACACAGGTGCCTTGCATTTGCTGTCTTATTTCTTTATTACTGCTGGTATTCACAAAATCCGTATGCTTCTAGTTAGAGTTTTCTTGAAGTAATTTCCGCTGCGCACATGTGATGTGTCACCTCATAGAAAATCCAACACCTCCAACATGAGTAATAAGGTGTGTTTGTTTTTTAACTTTAATTAAATCTTATACCACTTATACCCATTATACCCAACTTAAGTTGCAATCTCATTCTTTCATAAGCGTACTATGCCCTTATTTATTCATTTGTAACTCCGAAAAATAGGATATTTTTAGGCTTAAATTTGATTTTGCCTCTTAACTTTACTTTTGTCATTTTCTATTCTTATTGTTTCTTAATTTTCAAGTAAATCTCATGCGCTTAACAATGATGTGAAAAATTCTCAACCACATCACCATAAATGAGTGAAACTGAGTGATCTACGCTTATACTATTGTGAAAGAAATCTCAACCACATCCCCGCAAATCAAACCCCATTCTAAGGCTCTGTTTGGGGGGACTTATTTTCACCGGTCAAGCGGTTACGACCGCATGAACCGGACCTTAAATAACCGCTTGACCGGTGAAAATAAGTCCCCCCAAACGAAGCCTTAGGCTCCGTTTGGGGGGGACTTATTTTCACCGGTCAAGCGGTTACGACCGCATGAATCGGACCGTAATTAAGGCCCGGTTCATGCAGTCGTAATCACTTGACCGGTGAAAATAAGTCCCCCCAAACGGGGCCCGGTTCATGCGGTCGTAATCGCTTGACCGGTGAAAATAAGTCCCCCCAAACGGAGCCTAAGGCTCCGTTTCGGGGGACTTATTTTCACCGGTCAAGCGATTACGACCGCATGAACCGGGCCTTAATTACGGTCCGATTCATGCGGTCGTAACCGCTTGGCCGGTGAAAATAAGTCCTCCCAAACGGAGCATTAGTCTTTTGCGTAACCCTCACCGAGCAATGTTATACATATGAGAGCATATGTGAAAATGGTTACAATACTTTAAAACTTTCGCATTTATATGAACTTTAATGCATCAATTGCCCCATGGGCAGCACGGGTCTACCTAAATCACTCTTAGGTGTGAGTTAGAGGTGCAAATTTAGTCTGGGTCCGGTTGCTCGGCCTGAATCTGCTCGGTTCTGAACCAAATTAGGCCTAAGAGGGCTCACCAGACCCCCTTATCTGGGTAGAGCCTGACCTAGTTACCATCCCGGGCCAGGCCTCGACCTTGCCAGCCCAAAGGCTCGATTTGAGTGCTACCTGCTGGGGCTGCCCAAACATTTAAATTAAATGTTGGGGCGCAGCCCCAACAATTAAATTGTTGGGGTGTGATGGCCTCGAGCTGGGCGGCCAGCAGCTAGCTAGCTGTCATTTGGCATCTAGCTAGCCATTGGCGTTGTGGCCGGTTGGGACCGGCTTTGTGGGCTCAGCAGGTCCCATTATTTTGCAAGGACTCGGCTTGGGCTCGGTTTGAGTTGGTATGGGCCCAATAGGCCTTATCTGCATGCTTAGGTGTAACCTCGATCATAATTGTGAACACGCGGGCCTAATGACATGACAAGTGTCACTGTCACCGCCCGCTGAGTGTTGTCTCCCGACGAATGTCACCACCAACTGAGTGTTACCGCTCGCCAAATGTTGTTGCTCATTGAATGTTGTATCCCGTATGTGAGGCACCCCTCACTCAAATACAAAGAAGCAAATCTGTGAAGGCATGAACTGTTCATCCTGTCTATCCATCCACATCATGTGATTCTCCTCCTTCCAAACGTGCGTTGCAGCAGGGCGGCTGGCGGACGACGAGCCCGCACACGCCGGCCGGCCCGCTGCAACGCAGCGTTGCTGTGAAGCTTCACAACAACTATGGCCGACGGCTGCGGGCTCGTCGCACGCCGGCCGGCCGAAGTTCATCGGCCTTCACTACGACAAAATCCGGGCGGCCGGTGGCCGGCGAACCTGCAACCGCCGGCCGCCGCTGCTAGCATCCATCTACCTTACGGATCACGCGGGCGCCGAAACATAGATGAACGACTGGGATGAAATGTTCGCATCTTCGCATACGGGGCCTCGTCGCATGTGAACCTGCCCATATATGAGTGACAGTGCACGGGAGGGCCCCCTGTGCCCCGCGCGACATGGGCGCCCCAACTGTTCTTAATAATTTTTTTATCATGTGTTTTTTAATATATTTTTTAATTATTAATTTATTTTTTACATTGAAAACGTTAAAGAGAAACTCAAAAATTAAAATATATAAGTGTACTTGTATGTGTAGCGTGCCTTTTTATATATTGCACATCATAGATAAATTCAACGTTTTGAAAATCGGACCGGTCATCGAACCGGTGAAGCGAAAGGTTCAAGATTCAACCGGTTCAACCAGTTCAACCGATGTCGAACCGTTATATATAAATATATATATTATTACAAATATATTTTAAGTATGAATATGTATATTATATATTTTAAGATTATATATAATTTTATACGGTATATAACTATATATATTCGTTATTTTATATATTTTTGAATATATTTGAATGATATATATTATATATTTACTCATATATTTTAAATTATAAATATATTTAAATTTATCATGATTTTTTTAAATGATAATTTAATGTAATAATGCTTAGAAATATTTAATTTTATATTAGTATAATAGTATGTATATTTATATAATATATTTCGAAAAAGTTCATCAAAGATCAATTGCTCCAGTGGTATTTAACTTTGCTTGGGCTGGAGGTGGTTCGGGTTCAAATCCCAGCAAAATCATTTTTTACATGCATTAATAATTGGGCTTATGGCCCGCCCGGTTCCACAAAACCGAGCCCGGTTTCCGGTTAGCCGGTCCGCCCGCCCGATTTACCGATTCTTGGGCGGTCTGCTGCCATGGCGGGTTTTCACCCTTGATCGGACCGGCCGGGGGTCCGGTCGGCGGTCCGACCGGTTGAACCGGCCGGTCCGATCCGGGTTTTAAAAGCTTGGATAAATTAAAGCTAGCCAAAAATATAGTTTAATAAAATATAGTTTTTAGATAATAAACAAAAATGTTTGTGGCCTATTTGATAAGACGTCTCACTTCTAAGCAGCCGCTCGGTGGTTTGAGTCTCGTTGTGAACGGGCCCCCCGTGCCCCGCGCGACAGTACACATCCCGGCGGCGGCGGGCTTCGCCCGTCCCCAGGCGCAGCGGAGGGCTCCGCCCGCCGCCGGCAGGCTTCAAATGAATTTAAAAATAATTGTAAAAATAAAAAATTGTTAAAAAAAACTGTTCTTTCATTTTTTATTTAACTAAACTATTATTTCATATTTTTTATTTAATTAAACCATTATTTCAATAAATAATTGTAAAAGAAAAATTCAAATGAGTTTTAAAAAAATGAGGCCTACTATGCTGCAAAAAAACAGCGACCCGGGCGGCAATCGCCGACCGAACAGTCTCTAGAGGGAAAAATGGTTAGGTATCGGGAGCATTCCTAGAGGAAGGAGCGGGTGAGATCCAAGTCGTTCAGGTTTAAATCCAACGTTAGCCGTCAGTCGAAATAAAAAATTAAAAGAAAAAACAAGTAATACAATCTTTTTAAAGGCCTATCGGACGACTGATTTTTCGTCTGCGCCCCTTTCTGTAGGAATGCTAGGCGCAGGAAAAATTTTACTCTAGAGGAGACCGAACAACACAGACTGCGTCCCTAAATAACCAAATAATATTACTCTGTCAATTCCCCTATGGCCCTATGTATCCCAAAATTCAAATGAAAGCTTTTTTAATTTATACTCAAAATTACTTTCATTCCTGCGATGTGGGACATTTTGGAGAGCCAAAAAGCATTTTTCTCACTTCAATGTCGACAGAAAGCCCGAATCTTCTCCTCCAAATTGTAACTTGGTCCTCGGTAAGAGAAGAGCGAAGAAGCATCGGCCGAGCAGTACGTTCCAAGCCCTGTCATAAAAAAAAATAAAGATTTAGGCTGAAAAGTCTTGACAAAAGCAATCCACGACGTGCCCAAAAGCAGACACGTGCCCTGATATGCACGGAAAGCTCGTGCACGAACATACGCGCAAACCCGCACACACGCACGTAAGCACGCACACCGAGACACACGTCCTAGACCGCGCGTGGCCAGCCGCACACCCGCGCGGGATTGAGCTTGCACGCATACGCACTCCCGCGTGCGGGATCTGGCGCGCGCCTCGCGACCAGGCGCCAACGCGCGCGCCCCGCAACCAGGCGTGCGTGCGCGTGCCCGCACGTGGTATCAGGCGTACGCGCGCCCGCATGCGGGATCAGGCGCACACGCGAGTGCACTCGCGCAACCAGGCACGCGCCCCGCACGCACCCGCGCGCGGGATCGGGTGCGCGTGCTTACTCTTGCGCACGCGGCCGTGCGCAATCGCGCAGGCCCCGCACGCGGTCTGGCACGTGCCTACATGCAAGACCAGCCGCGCCCGCTCCAACGCAGGCGCATCCGCCCACACCTCTGCGGGTACGCCCGTGCGCTCCCTTGCACCTGTCCACGCGCTCATGCTCACGCACGCCCATGTGCGACCCCGCGCACCATGACGACTGCGGGAGCAACAGATTCCTCGCCAAGACACAGTCGCAACCATTCCATTACCATAATATATGATAACATTTTTTGCCTGAGTTTGCAGGGCGCAACCGCTCGCCAGCGCAAGTCCGTCACCATTCGCCACCATCGCTGCTATGAAGATGAACAAGACAAGATCCTTATTTTTCTTCGTCCGAAGCGGTTTCGTGCAACAAGGATCTGGAGGCAATTGTTGGGGATGAACCCCATTTTATAGGCAAAGTGTGTGCACATAGCCACCCCCATGATCTCCACTAAATTTAGTGGGATCATGGGTTTGACCGCACGTGCGATCACCGCGCCTGATCCCCCGCGCGCCGATCCCAGTACTCATGATGAGGAAACTGCCGCGCCTCGTCGGCGGCGCGCGGCCGACCTCCTTCCCGGACGTCGGCCGCCCGCTCTCGTCATGCGGCCAAGGGGGTCGGCCTCACGGGCCGCCCCCTCCTCGACCGCTCTAACGGCCAAGGGGGCTGCCGCCCCGGCCGCCCCGGCCGCCCCGGCCGCCCCGACCGCCCCTTTAACGGCCCGGTTTAGAGCTCAGAGGCTGCCCGCACCCTCCCCGGGCCGGCACAGCTTGTCTCGCCCCAGGGCCCGTTACAGAGGGCTGCAACCCGTGCCATCCAAACCCATCACCGGCCTGTTTGTCAGTACGGTAGGTGTTTTGAGCATGTCAGGTTTCGAACTCAGCACCTCCTTAACAAGGCACCTTCCACAGTCCTCATCACCAACTGAGCTGCAGCCCTCTGTAACGGGCCTTGGGGCGAGACAAGCTGTGCCGGCCCGGGGAGGGTGCGGGCAGCCTCTGAGCTCTAAACCGGGCCGTTACAGCCCCCCTCTCCCGGCCACCTGTGTGACCAAGAAGGGCGGCCAACTGGTCACCCCCACCTTAGCCGACAGTGGCCAAAGGGCGGCCGCCCCTTCGCCTTGGCCGCCGGTGCCCAAAGGAGCGGTTGTAACGCCCCCGATTTTCCAGTGATTTATTTAATTTCTTATTTGACGTATTATGACGTCAGAGCGTTATGTTAGCACGTGTTGGTCACGTGACGTTGTTAGAGCGTGCTCTTAGCTCTTTAGGTTTTCCTGCGTGGCTTGGTGAGGCCTGGTAGCAAGATTCCCTAGCGAGCCGGAGTCTGTTTGGTGACTCGGTGGAGCCTCTTGGGAAATGCTTGTGTTAGCGCGTTTTGTGTTCGTTAGGTTTGACCGGCCAAATTTTGGGATTTGCGTCGGGAGTGGAAAATTTTACATTAGGAAATTAGATCGGCTAATTTTATACTTGCTCGTCAGTTTCGTCGCGTTCCGAGCATTTTTGGAGCCTCGGCGCGCGATTTAAGTTTTGTATGTTTTTGCGTACGCCGTTAACTTTAGAAATTATTATCTCAAAAACGGTGCGTCGGAATTCGATTTCGACTTCGCCGTTGGATTCGTAGTGTCGTCTTTCGCCTGCAGTGCGAATTTCATTCGAATCGGCGCGCGTTAGGCCCTCCGTAACGATGTAATCGTACAAGAGTTTTAATATTATTAATTATATTAAATATAATAATTATAACGTTATATTTTTTTTATATAAAAATGAGAATTGGTGGATATCAAATGATATCCACCGATTCTGCCCCCCTCCCCCCCTTAATCCCACTTATTCTACCTTTTTTTTGTTTTTTTTTATATTTATAAATAATATAACTAATATAATAATCTTTATTATATAATATAAGTTATAATTTATATAAATAAAATTTAAAAGCCTCTTCTTCCCCGAACCAGCAGCCCCCCTCCTGTGCGAGAGAAAACGAGGGCGGAAACCTATCGTTCGCGAACCTTCCGGCGGCCGCCACCGCCGATCCGGTGGACGGAATCTCGATCCGATCGCGGTGTTGGAAAGCTCTCGGCGAGAGCTTCGAGATCGCGGTAAGCTTTTCCCGTTCCGGCGACCGTTTTGCCATAGATTTTTTCGGCCCTAACCTCGGTTGTCCGTTTTTTCGTAGATCTCGTCTCCGCGTGCCCCCTTTTGGACGGATCTACATGGTGGAGTATTTTGGGTGGACGTTTTCAAGAAAGATTTGAGGCAAATGGATTTCTCCCCTCTTGCGTGCCTCCATGGTTTGTATTTCGCCTTATTATCTCTCCTTGTCGTAGAATACCGGAGTAGTATAAGTGAGATTAGAAATATTCCTAGGTTAGGGCTTGTAGTCGGCCTAAACTAGGAAGAAATCGGAATTTATATTCTAAGTTGAGTTCGGCGGGTAGTGGGAAATAATTCGGCGGGTAGTGGGAAATAATTCGGCGGGTAGTGGGAAATAATTCGGCGGGTATCCTCGAATTTAGGTTAAGTCTATTTCGGCGGGTTTTGGTTGTAGAACTTGGTAGTTTCTAAGTGGTGTTGTCGGCTAGTTTTGGCGCCGAATCGTGGATCCTTAGCATGTGGTAGCTGGGTTTCTGAGGGAGTATGGTACCAGGGGAGTTCGAGCCGTGACCACCGTCATTCTCTCCTTTGGACATTTTGGGTTCCTATAAGAGGTTGGAACTCTATGTGTGTGGACCCTATGGCGACCCCTTTAGTACTCTTGAGACACCTGGACCTGGTTATTCGGTTGTGACTATTCTTAGTCTCTGACACAGGTTTGGGATTTGTGCCAGTGCTAACGATTTACAAGTTTAGGATTGTTAGTTCCTTTCATACTGTTCATTTGACGCATATTGGTTCCCTTTCTGCCTCTGCAGGCTTGAGCGGAGTTTGGTACGTTTTAGTACCTGTTGCATTCCTATCACCTTTCTGATTATTACACTTACTTTTTGTCTCTTTTTTTTGGATTCTTAGCTGAGGTTTTCAGCATTTCTCTTGCAGGGATGGTAACCCTTTTCTTTCTGCTCTTTTCATTCGATTATTATCTGATGTTTCTTTGCCACTTGTTTTATTATTTCTTGCTGAGGTGTTCTTCTTTTGAATGCCTCAAGTTCATGTCTGTAGCCGGCTGAGCGGCTAATTTTAGGAGTTTCCTTGTGGATTGCATGGTGGCAGTGTTTTCCTCACCTGTTGAGGTAGTTCTTTAGCTTTGTAGTAGTACAGACATATATGCTCGCCAGCGAGTTCGTGTTAGGTTGTTGACGCTCGTTGGTGATTTTTCTTGGTGATACTAAGTCTTTGCTTAGCTGCTAGTTTACCTGTTTTGTGGTAGTTTCACTTGCTCTCTAGGAATGTTTTTATGCTAGGTTGCTAGTTACTTTAAAACATATACGAACTACTATATGTATTGCATGATCAGCATGTTTTATAAAAGCTCAAACATTATTTTCCAAATGCGTAAAAAGATTGGTTTCTTTATAAATATTATAAATTGAAATCTAGGGTCTTGCATAGTGTAAGTTGTCCTCTTAGGACACTTATGCGCTCTTTTAGGATGTTAAACATAAATGAAGTATTTTTCCGCTACGTATAAAAATAGTTTTCAACCCGTGGACTATCTGATCCACTGAGCCGAGGGATACAGCCAATTAATTTAAAATCAGTTTTCTATTCATTTTAACTTATGATTTGAAGGATTAGAGTGTTGCCTGAGCGTCAGCAGTTATCCCCTGCTTGACGTAGCATCACAACTCGTAGTTATCTCGTGCTTTGATTGATTTATTAATGAGAAAAATGCGGGTTGTGACAGTTGGTATCAGAGGGAGGTTGCTTGACAAATTGTCGGGCAACCTTCCCTGTTAGTATTAGATGTTTAGCGTCATATCATACACACACCGACATGTCATCAGTACGTCTTGGCTGAAGCACGGACACTACACTCATAGCATAACATGAAGTATACGGGGCATATTATGTATTTATGGGGTGCATAATATGTGTTTGTATATGGATCCATCATATGAGGCAACATGCGAGGGTTATGTATTTATGGGGTGCATAACCTCACCACATGAATGCGACTAGCACGTTTTATTTTTGTTGCATGGAAATGTTATGTATTTATGGGGTGCATAACATTTTCATGTGTACGCCGCTCATAACATGCATTAAGGCCTTTTTTTAGAATGCATAGCACAATCATGCATAGCATAACATTGCATAAGCATAACATGCCAAGCTAAAGATTTGCATGATGACATGTGTACACACATAATTTTTGAGTCAAAAAGAGTATAAATTCATGCATTCCCGATCTAGGCACAAGAGTTAGTGTGATGATAGTGAATCATCGTAGGATAAGCATAACATCATTATTGAAAATCCCAGAGCAAGTTAGCAGCACGAGCAAGTACTTAAGTATGTATTGTTTGTACTATGTTATTTGGTTCTAGTGGGTGGGCTAGGTTTTTGATTAGTGTTTTGTTGTTCCATTAGAATGTCGAGGCGTCCTTCGACATGGTTGACTCCCCAATCGGAGGGAGAATCTTCAGGTGCGCAGAGCAGTGCAATGATAGAAGGTCTGCGACAAAGCAATGAAGCCTTGTCAAAGCAAGTAGTGGATTTGCAGTCTCAGGTCCAGTCCCTATTAGCAGTTGTGGCAGGACAAATTCCGAGAGTTCAGGACCCTGCTATGGGTCAAGCTGTTCCTGTTCCCCCTGCTCCTCTGATGCCTCCGGTCGTGGTGCCACCAGAGATGACCTTTATTTCACAGTTTCAACGACTTAGGCCTCTGACGTATGATGGCAAGGCAGATTACATGGTCTTAGACGATTGGATGATATCAATCGAGGAGATGTTCTCATACTCAGGGATCACTGATAATCAGAAAGTGATGTTAGCCGCATATCAGCTCAAAGGGTTGGCGAAAGGCTGGTGGCTGAGGGAGAAAGAAGGTCTGAAGGACGGGTGTTCCTGGGAGTCCTTTAAGGAGCTACTTCTGAGCAAGTTTCTGTCATCGGTCGAGAGGGACCGTCTGATAAATGATTTCCTGCACTTAAAGCAGAGGCAGCTCACGGTTAGTGAGTACGAAATCGAGTTTAGTAAGCTAAGCCGATTTGCCCCAGACTTGGTGAGTTTCGATGAAAATAGAAGCAAGCGATTTCTGGCTGGGCTAAGGAGTGACGTCCAGCAGTTAGCAAGCGCCTATGCGACATCAAGTTATGCTGGGATGGTGGAAGCTGCCTTAAAGGTAAAGGTAATTGATAACGCCAAGAATCGAGGTCAACAACTGAGAAAAGATAAAAGAAAGTCTGATGAGGGTAAGAGTACCCAGGTCCTTGACGCTACTCCGAGGAAGAGAAACAAAGAGGTATGCAGTTTCTGTGGCCGACCGAGCCATCCTTTGGAAAGGTGCTATCAAAGATTAGGAGCTCAGAAGAAAGAGCAGATTCATGCGATCCAAGGTATCCCAAGGAAAGACTTGCTTTGTTCTGTATACAAGAAGCCGGGGCACGATGCTGCCCATTGCTGGAAGAAGACGAGAAGTTGTTTCTTGTGCGGTCAAGAGTGTCATCTCAAGTATCAGTGCCCGCAAGCTCAGCTTACTCTGCAGCCAGTTCCTCTTCAGGCTTTGCCGCCGCCGCAGCGAGTGGACAAGGGAAAAGGAAAGTTGAACGTGGTCTCTATGAAGGAAGCTCAGACGTCCACGCAAGTGATATCAGGTTAGATTCTCCCCTAGTTTTAATGTCTAGCTCATAGTTATAGTTTTGAGCGTTCGTTTCCTTAGTCGTGTGTGCAATTTTATAGGACGATTTAAGGTAAAGAACCGCTGGGCGCGTGTTCTGTTCGATTCCGGCGCTACCCACTCGTTTGTGGCTAGAGCCTTCGTAGAGCATTACCGTTTGGATCTCGATCGTGTTGGTGATGCGTTCTGTGTCAAGTTTCCTTCAGGTGAATCTGTAGTTTTGGATCAGGGTATTCAGAGTTGTCCGATTTTGTTAGGCGATTTTCTCGCGATTGCTGATTTGAAGCTGTTGGATCTGGAAGACTTCGATGTGATCCTAGGCATGGACTGGTTGTCCAGATATGATGTTGTAATCCAATGCAAAGGTAAACGCTTGGACTTCAGGATGGACAACGGTCAGCCCGGGAGTGTCTACGGTTATCCGTGCCAGGATTCTCCGACTATATCGGCGGTATGTGCTCGGAAGCTTGTAGATTCCGGATGTTTTGCTTATTTGGTTTCGGTTTTAGAAACCAAGGTTAGTTTGCCGTGTTTGGAGGAGATCCCGGTGGTTCGTGATTTTTCTGATGTCTTTCCAGCTAATCTTCCTTGTCTCCCGCCTGATCGAGACGTGGAGTTTGTTATAGATTTGGAGCCGGGTACGCGTCCTATTGCCAAGACGCCTTACTGGATGGCCCCACGCGAACTGGAGGAGTTGCGTATCGTGTTAGACGAGTTGCTTGAGAATGGATTTATAAGGCCGAGTTCTTCGCCTTGGGGTACTCCCGTTTTGTTCGTCAAGAAAAAGGATGGATCGATGAGGTTGTGCATCGATTATAGAGAGCTAAATAAGGTAACGATCAAGAATAGGTATCCGTTGCCGAGGATAGATGATTTGTTTGATCAACTGCGGGGTAGCGCCGTGTTCTCTAAGATTGACCTTCGTTCGGGCTACCACCAGTTAAGGATCCGTGAATCAGATATCCCGCGGACTGCCTTCCGTTCCAGGCATGGACATTTTGAATTTTTGGTGATGTCGTTTGGTTTGACCAACGTACCTTCTGCTTTCATGGACATGATGAACAGAGTTTTCAAGGACTTTCTGGACAAGTTTGTAGTCGTATTTATAGACGATGTGTTGGTGTATTCACGCAATGTTGAGGAGCATGACCAACATTTGCGTCTAGTTTTATCTGCCTTGAGGGACCATAAGTTGTTCGCCAAGCTAAGTAAATGCGAGTTCTGGTTGCCTCAGGTTTCTTTCCTGGGTCATGTGGTTAATAAGGATGGAATCTCTGTCGACCCAGAAAAGATAGCCGCAGTCATGGAATGGACGAGGCCTGCCACACCCAAAGAAATAAGAAGCTTCTTAGGGTTGGCTGGCTACTATAGAAGATTTGTAGAGGGTTTCTCTACATTATTTGCGCCATTGACCAAATTTACGCAGAAGAATGCAGCATTTGTGTGGAGCGATAAGTGCGAAGAAGCGTTCCAAGAGCTAAAGAATAGACTGTGCACTGCTCCGATATTGACATTGCCTGCGGAAGGATTAGACTATGTCGTTTACGTGGACGCATCTGTAACACCCCAAATTGTTGAAGGAGCGGCGGGGATCGTTTTTGGGCCAAGTCGGGTTTTTGGTGCAGGTGACACGGGCCCCGACACGGGCGTGTCGGAGGCCGTGTCGGGCGTGTCGAGCTCGAGCCGTGTCGTCGACCAGTTCAGGTCGACGATGGTCGTGTGGAGGGACACGGCCTAGGACATGGGCGTGTCCCAGGCCGTGTCACTCAAGGGAATCGTCGAAGTGGTACACGGGCCGTGACACGGGCACAGACACGGGCGTGTCAGATGTGACACGGGCGTGTCCCATGCCGTGTCAACAAGCCGTGTACCACTCTGACTGCAAGGTGTCGATTTATTGCACACGGGGGGCGTGACACGGGTCCCGACACGGGCGTGTCGCAGTCGACACGGGCGTGTCGGAGGCCGTGTCACATGCCGTGTGCTGGTTTTCAATCGGGGTCGAGACGGCGAATGAGCTACACGGCCAGGCACACGGCCGTGTGCCAACCCGTGTTTGGCCCAGATTTTATGATTTCAGATCTAATCTTGGCCGTTCGTTTCCTTGACTTTGGATCCGACGGTGGGGGGCTGCTCCTGGGTGGTTTTAGCCGGGATTTAGGGTTGGGAATCCTCATTTCCCTTAGCCATTCTCTCTCTAAGAGTTTAGAGAGAAGGGAGAGCAAGGAGGAAGGAGGAGTCCAAGATCCGGCCGCCGGAGGAGCTTCGGAGCTCCGAATCGCGATTCGAGTCCAGATCTGCGGAGGCGACGCCGTTGCGGTGCTTTCCAATTGTATAGTTTTCGATGGCGCCGCGGAAGAATGCAAGGGTAACGATTTCTCATCCTTGGGCATGTGAAGCCCTCTTTTCCTTTGCATAGGAAGCCCGCTCTCGCGAGTGAGCGAAGAGTTGGAGCGTTCCTTGGGGTAGATATGTGAAGTCCCCCTTGTGTAGAGTCCGTATGCGAAAACGGACATAGGCATTGTGTGTGAAGCCTATCCGGACAAGTAGAGCCGGATCGGTGATGTTGCATTGCATATGAACCGGGGAAGACTCCGGGTGTTTGGGTGTTTTTCGGGTTTTCTACGTGGTAGATTGCATCAGGGAGCTTTGGAGATTAACTCCAAGGTGCACCCGGAAAACTGGGCAAAGGCGGGTTTTGCCAACACGGTGGCCGGGGAGCCAACGTGAACATAACCGGGTTATGTGATTGTTGTGGCGGAAACGGGACTCGGTGAGTCTTGACCTGCGCTTATGGCTTAAATTGCCGTTGCGATATGAGCACGGGTCAGGCGGAACCGTACCCGGTCTATGTCGTTCGGTAGGACCGTTGGCATGGATGAGGGTCTTCGGCGGTCTATGACTTAAATTGTCGTGACCAAGGCTAGGAAGGCAAAATGCTCATATGGACGACCGTTCAAGAGGCGGTGGTGGATTGGGAACGTCTATGGCTTGAATTGACGTGACGTTGGCCGGTTCGCCGAGAATGTGCCCTGAGTGCATGGGGTGTGTGGCCGTGCGAGCCTACGCCTGTGTTGATGTGTGTTCACATTAATAGCATTGCCTATACTAATGAAGTGCAGGGAAAGAGCATCGCCGCCCCGATTTTGGGGGCGGGATCGTTATAATTTGGTCAGCATTGCTGACCGTTGCTATTGTTTGCCACCGGGCGGTGGTTTGTGGCTTGCAGGTGCTGCGGAGCAGAGCGGGAAATAGCGGGCTAAAGCCCTTGTTGCTGTGCCGGCCCTCGAGGGCCTAATTGCTTTTGTATCTTTCCCGTTTTCATGTATGGCCGGCCTGCGTGCCGAAGTTTGGAAAACACTATTTTGTTAAGTGAACAATGTAAGGCCTTAAGGCCAGTTCTCTTTTGTGTATGATTACATTCCTGAGTTGGTAGTGGACATTCATGCTTTGTAGCAGGGTTCTTATTTTCTTTTGCAACTTAATAATTTGCTTCCGCTAGGTGTTGTGTAGGACGACATGATTGGTTGAATGGTTTCAACGCATAACCAACCAGTCTGTCCGTAGTATATGGTGTCGGGCCCCGGCCGGACCTACTGCTATATGCTATGCGACGGATAGGGGTGTTACAAATTGGTATCAGACTACTGGTTTCGGTCAAGCTTAAATGAATTCGTGGACGAATTCACTTTAAGGGGTGGTGAGCACATGCGTGTGTCATCGTTATAACATGAAAAGAACTCATGAATGTCCACTTAGGAATGAAAATATACATGTTGGAGGAACCTGCGTGTTCCTATAATTGCTGTTTGCAGTAATTTTTGGGTCGCTTATCGGTGTTTTGCACGATTATAGGTGACCAGAAGTGGTGCTGGGCCGTCTGAACGGCCAGGTTCTGAGGCGAGCAGTGCGCCAAGCGATGCGCCTGCAACACCTACGTCTGTCGAGACCATTAGGTTGGTGGCAGAAGCGGTCATGGCAATGATCAATGCGCAGCCTGCAAGGCAGGTGCAGCAGCCCGCTCCTGTTATGGAGCAAGTACCTCTTTAGACGGCAGAGCAAAGGAGGGTTGAGCAAGTAGTGTTGGAGCCAGAGTTGCCTAGGAGAGCAACGGAAAGACAACTGAAGCACGTGATGGGCTTTCACCCACCTGTATTCACGGGCGCAGAAACCCCGACCCAAGCAGAGGATTGGCTCTCAAGGGTCAACAGGGTGATGACTGCGACGGAAACGGAAGAGTGGCAGAAGACCACTATAGCGACGTTCCTTTTGGATGGGGACGCAAGGTTATGGTGGGAAGGCCTAGAGCTACATCAGTTGCGGGGAAGGCCGTTGGCCGAAGTTTCGATGGAGGAGTTTGCGAGACTGTTCATGGCTCGATACCTCCCCTCGGCGCAAAGGATTGCGCTAGAAAGCGAATTTCAGAAGTTGGTGCAAGGGGATTGTACCGTTGATGAGTACCTCCACGAGTTTACTCGGTTGGGGAGATATGCCGGCGCTACCTTCGCAGACGAGGAGCGCAAGACGAGCCGCTTCTATGAAGGGCTAAGAGATGATTTAAGGTTGCTACTGTCGGGGCCCAAGGCGCAGGGTTTCATGACCTGGTCAATTCGGCCCGGTCCTTGGAGAAGGACATGAAGAATGTCCAAGCAAAGAAGGAATCCGGTAGCAAGAAAGCGGAGTTCAAGACACCGACTACGTCGAAGTCGGGCTACCGTAAATTCTATAAGAAAGCTAAGACGTCGGGTCCAGCTGCTTCAGGTGCCTCGGGGTCAACTACCAATCGAACCCCGGGCGCTTGTTTCACGTGTGGGAAGCCGGGGCACTTTGCCCGTGATTGCTGGAGTGGACGCTCAAAGTCCGAAAGGAAACAAGAAGCTACCTACGAGGAGAAGGGCAAAGCGGTGGAGTCGACCGCGTCCCACTATGCTCCGACTCAGCCTAGAGTCTATAACTTGGGCCAGCAGGAGGCCATCAAGCAAGCGGATGTGGTGACAGGTATGAGTTAATTTATAGCAAGTTAGTTTTAATACCGTTATCTATTGTTTGTTAGCCTAATATTGTTTGTATAGGCTTTGTTGTGATTAGCGATAGTCCGGCACGAGCACTGTTCGATACGGGAGCTTCACACTCCTTCTTGTCCGAAAGCTTCATATCGTGCATCGGAGTCCCTTCTTCGATGGCGAAGGACAAGTTGGATGTGCTGCTACCGAATGGGTGCTCGATGCGTGCGGACAGGGTGTGCGCCGTAAAGGTTCACATTGGGAGCCAAGAGTTCGACTTGCTAGCGTCATTGCTGCCGCTAGTAGAGTTCGACGTGATCTTTGGAATGGATTGGCTGTCAGAGCAGAAAGCTTGGATTGACTGTGACCGGAAGGAGGTCAAGCTGGGTGTAGGGCGGGAGACTACATTCGAGGGGCTAAAGGGGTCGAGCAGGACACTGATGTCTGCTCTTCAGGTGGTGAAGGCAGTTCGTGCTGGTGCAGAGCTGTTCTTTGCAATAGTGGGGGCTGTGGAGCCAAAGTCCCCGTTGGATAGCATCCCCGTGGTTTGTGAATACCCCGATGTGTTCCCGGATAGCCTTCCCAGAGCCCCACCGCAGCGGGAGATTGATTTCACCATCGAGCTCGTACCGGGGGCCAAACCGGTGTCACGTGCTCCGTATAGGTTGGCGCCTAAGGAGATGGCAGAGTTGAAAGTTCAGCTAGAGGAGCTGATGGAGCAAGGATATGTGCGTCCAAGCTCGTCGCCTTGGAGCGCACCGGTCCTCTTCGTTAAGAAGAAGGACGGGAGTATGCGGCTGTGTATCGACTACAGAGAGTTGAACAAGCTGACGGAGAAGAATAAGTACCCGATCCCGAGGATTGATGATCTCTTTGATCAGTTAGTCGGATCGTCGGTATACTCCAAGTTGGACTTGAAGTCGGGGTACTATCAGCTGAGGATCAGGGAGTGTGATATCCCGAATACGGCGTTCAGTACGAGGTATGGGCATTTCGAGTTCACGGTCATGCCGTTTGGACTGACGAATGCGCCATCGGTGTTTATGGATCTGATGAACAGGACGTTCAGATATTTCCTGGATCGCTTTGTGATCGTCTTTATTGACGATATTTTGGTATACTCGCAGTGCGAAGAAGACCACTTCAAGTATTTGCATTTGATGTTGGAGACTTTGAGGAGGAATGAGCTTTACGCAAAGTTCTCCAAGTGCGAGTTCTGGCTACCCTCGGTAGCGTTCCTTGGTCATATAGTGAGTGGGGAAGGTATAGCGGTGGATCCGGCGAAGATTGTTGCGATACGGGAGTGGCCTGCGTTATCTTCTGTCGCGGAAGTCCGTAGTTTTCTCGGGCTTGCCGGATATTACAGGCGCTTCGTAGAGAACTTCTCGCGGGTAGCGTTACCTCTCACGAAGTTGACAAGGAAGGATCAGAAATTCTTGTGGACGCAAGAGTGCGTGCAAGCTTTTGAGGAGCTGAAGAGGCGGTTGACCACGGCGCCAGTGCTTAGTTCGCCGAGTGGGACCGAGGGCTTTGAGGTGTATAGCGACGCTTCGGGTAGTGGCTTGGGCTGCGTGTTGTTGCAGCATGGAAGTGTGATCGCGTATGGATCGCGTCAGCTGAAAGTGCATGAAAGAAATTATCCGGTGCACGACTTGGAGTTGGCGGCCGTGATTTTTGCACTCAAGTTGTGGAGGCACTAGCTATACGGCGTAAGAGTCGATATATACACCGATCACAAGAGCTTAAAATACTTGTTGGATCAAAAGGACCTTAATATGAGGCAGAGGAGGTGGATGGAGTTCCTGGGGGACTACACCTTCAAGATACATTATGTACCCGGGAAGGGCAACGCAGTTGCGGATGCGCTGAGCCGCAGGACTCCCGCCCGAGCCAACTGGTTGTCGGTGCATGATGAGCGGATAGTACGGGAGTTGGAGGAGCTTGAGATCTGTTGCGTTGACAAGCAGACGAGCGCCAAAGCAATGTTAAACTGGACAGAGGTGCAGTATGACATGGCTGATCGGGTTCGGCAGGCATTGGAGTTAGATGATTCCATGAAAGAGCTTATGGAGGCCGCTCTGGATGAGTCAAATTCCCAGTTCTCGGTGGTTGATGGTTTGTTAAGGAAGGATCATCGGTTGTGCGTCCCGAGTGGGGGTAACCTCCGGGCGGAGTTGATGTACGAGGCTCATCATACCAAGTACTCAATCCACCCAGGGAGCACGAAGATGTATCGTGATCTCAAGAAGCTGTTTTGGTGGCCGGGGCTTAAGAAAGATGTGGCGTTGTACGTGGCTAAATGCCAAACGTGCGCCTTGGTGAAGGCGGAGTGCCAAAAGCCAGGAGGATTTCTGAAATCCTTGCCTATACCGGAGTGGAAATTCGATGATATATCTATAGACTTTGTGCACGGGTTGCCAAGGTCGCAGAAGGGGAACGACGCCATCTGGGTGATCGTAGATCGACTAACCAAGGTGTCGCATTTCATTCCGCATAGGAAGGATGATCCAGTGGAGAAATTGGCAAAGTTGTATGTCGACAATATTGTTAGGCTGCATGGTGTGCCTCGTAGCATTGTGAGTGATCGCGATGGGCGGTTCACGTCAAATGATTGGAGGTTGGTGCAGCAGATGCTGGGGACAAAGTTAAAGTTCAGCACAACTTTCCATCCGCAGACGGATGGGCAGACCGAGAGGGTCAATAGAATGATGGAGGACATGCTCCGCATGTGTGTTCTAGACTTCGGGAAGCATTGGGAAGACCACCTTTATTTGGTGGAGTTCGCGTACAACAACAGCTACCAAGCGAGTATACAAATGGCGCCCTTCGAGGCCCTGTATGGTAGGAAGTGTAGCACGCCGTTATCGTGGCTTGAAGCGGGTGAGGCAAGGTTGTACAAGAAGCAGGAGGTGGAGAGTGCTACCTCGTTAGTGCGGATCATTCGGGAGCGCTTGTTGATCGCTCAGGACCGGCAGGCGAAGTATTACAATGCCAAGCACCGGAACGTGGAGTTCGCGGTAGGCGATTGGGTATATCTGAAAGTGAAGCCGTTCAAGGGGGTTTCGCGGGTGAGACGCTTGAAGAAGCTGAGCCCAAGATACCTTGGACCTTTTGAGGTTCTGGAGCGAGTCGGCGAAGCGGCATACCGTTTGAAGCTATCGGTGGAGTTGAGTGGATTACATGATGTGTTCCACATTTCTGTGTTGCGGAAGGCGGTGCAAGAGCCTTCACAGGTGATCGCGGTTGACCAAGTGCCGGTGGACGAAGGGTTGACGACAAGGGTCAAGCCCGTTCGTATTGAAGATGTTGAGGTCAAGAGGCTTCGTAACAAGGAGATCCGGATGGTTAAGGTCCGGTGGGATAACTGCGGGCGTGAGGAGCTCTCTTGGGAACGAGAGCAGACTATGCTCGAGGAGTACCCGGAATTATTCCGCTCAGGTACTGTTTTACGTTAAGTCCTGTTTTTCCTTTATTAATTTCGTGGACGAAATTCTTTAAGGGGGGTAGAATTGTAACACCCCAAATTGTTGTAGGAGCGGCGGGGATCGTTTTTGGGCCAAGTCGGGTTTTTGGTGCAGGTGACACGGGCCCCGACACGGGCGTGTCGGAGGCCGTGTCGGGCGTGTCGAGCTCGAGCCGTGTCGTCGACCAGTTCAGGTCGACGATGGTCGTGTGGAGGGACACGGCCTAGGACACGGGCGTGTCCCAGGCCGTGTCACTCAAGGGAATCGTCGAAGTGGTACACGGGCCGTGACACGGGCACAGACACGGGCGTGTCAGATGTGACACGGGCGTGTCCCATGCCGTGTCAACAAGCCGTGTACCACTCTGACTGCAAGGTGTCGATTTATTGCACACGGGGGGCGTGACACGGGTCCCAACACGGGCGTGTCGCAGTCGACACGGGCGTGTCGGAGGCCGTGTCACATGCCGTGTGCTGGTTTTCAATCGGGGTCGAGACGGCGAATGAGCTACACGGCCAGGCACACGGCCGTGTGCCAACCCGTGTTCGGCCCAGATTTTATGATTTCAGATCTAATCTTGGCCGTTCGTTTCCTTGACTTTGGATCCGACGGTGGGGGGCTGCTCCTGGGTGGTTTTAGCCGGGATTTAGGGTTGGGAATCCTCATTTCCCTTAGCCATTCTCTCTCTAAGAGTTTAGAGAGAAGGGAGAGCAAGGAGGAAGGAGGAGTCCAAGATCCGGCCGCCGGAGGAGCTTCGGAGCTCCGAATCGCGATCCGAGTCCAGATCCGCGGAGGCGACGCCGTTGCGGTGCTTTCCAATTGTATAGTTTTCGATGGCGCCGCGGAAGAATGCAAGGGTAACGATTTCTCATCCTTGGGCATGTGAAGCCCTCTTTTCCTTTGCATAGGAAGCCCGCTCTCGCGAGTGAGCGAAGAGTTGGAGCGTTCCTTGGGGTAGATATGTGAAGTCCCCCTTGTGTAGAGTCCGTATGCGAAAACGGACATAGGCATTGTGTGTGAAGCCTATCCGGACAAGTAGAGCCGGATCGGTGATGTTGCATTGCATATGAACCGGGGAAGACTCCGGGTGTTTGGGTGTTTTTCGGGTTTTCTACGTGGTAGATTGCATCAGGGAGCCTTGGAGATTAACTCCAAGGTGCACCCGGAAAACTGGGCAAAGGCGGGTTTTGCCAACACGGTGGCCGGGGAGCCAACGTGAACATAACCGGGTTATGTGATTGTTGTGGCGGAAACGGGACTCGGTGAGTCTTGACCTGCGCATATGGCTTAAATTGCCGTTGCGATATGAGCACGGGTCAGGCGGAACCGTACCCGGTCTATGTCGTTCGGTAGGACCGTTGGCATGGATGAGGGTCTTCGGCGGTCTATGGCTTAAATTGCCGTGACCAAGGCTAGGAAGGCAAAATGCTCATATGGACGACCGTTCAAGAGGCGGTGGTGGATTGGGAACGTCTATGGCTTGAATTGACGTGACGTTGGTCGGTTCGCCGAGAATGTGCCCTGAGTGCACGGGGTGTGTGGCCGTGTGAGCCTACGCCTGTGTTGATGTGTGTTCACATTAATAGCATTGCCTATACTAATGAAGTGCAGGGAAAGAGCATCGCCGCCCCGATTTTGGGGGCGGGATCGTTATAATTTGGTCAGCATTGCTGACCGTTGCTATTGTTTGCCATCGGGCGGTGGTTTGTGGCTTGCAGGTGCTGCGGAGCAGAGCGGGAAATAGCGGGCTAAAGCCCTTGTTGCTGTGCCGGCCCTCGAGGGCCTAATTGCTTTTGTATCTTTCCCGTTTTCATGTATGGCCGGCCTGCGTGCCAAAGTTTGGAAAACACTATTTTGTTAAATGAACAATGTAAGGCCTTAAGGCCAGTTCTCTTTTGTGTATGATTACATTCCTGAGTTGGTAGTGGACATTCATGCTTTATAGCAGGGTTCTTATTTTCTTTTGCAACTTAATAATTTGCTTCCGCTAGGTGTTGTGTAGGACGACATGATTGGTTGAATGGTTTCAACGCGTAACCAACCGGTCTGTCCGTAGTATATGGCGTCGGGCCCCGGCCGGACCTACTGCTATATGCTATGCGACGGATATGGGTGTTACAGCATCCCACGTGGGTCTTGGTTGTGTGCTGATGCAAGAAGGAAAAGTGATTGCGTATGGGTCAAGACAGCTTAAGATTCATGAAAGGAACTACCCTACGCATGACTTGGAATTTGCAGCAGTTATTTATGCATTGAAATTATGGAGACACTTGCTGTATGGCGCGCAGTGCAAGATTTATACAGATCATAAGAGTTTGAAGTACGTCTTCACTCAAAAGGAGTTGAACTTGCGCCAGCGCAGATGATTAGAGTATGTGGCTGATTATGAAGTGGAGATTCTATACCATCCGGGTAAGGCTAACGTGGTAGCCGGCGCCTTAAGCAGGAAGACGGGGAAAATTTTCAATCTCTCCGCTGATTTGTTAGTAGAAGAGTTCCTTTTAATGGATATTTCAGTTGGTAGATGTGACTCGCCAAGCAGTTTGGAAGTGTCTGAGCCTTCATGGATTTCTCTTACGAGGCTTCATCAAAAGGACGATCCTGATCTACTGCACCTTCATAATAGAACTGAGAAGGGGGAGCTACCTGACTTTTCGATCGATGACGCGGGTACTCTAAAGTACCGCGGTAGATTTTGCGTCCCCAATTTTCGAGATATTCGAGTTAAGTTGTGCAGTGAGGCACACTGTTCAAGTGTGGCCTACCATCCGGGGTCTACAAAAATGTATAAGGACTTGAAACAGATTGCCTGGTGGATTGGGATGAAGGGTGACATTGCAAGGTTTGTGTCAGAATGTTTTTCGTTCAAAAGAGTTAAGACTGATCATGGAAGGCCTGGTGGAAAGTTGGCGCCTTTAGAGATTCCAACTTGGAAGTGGGAGAGTATCTCAATGGATTTCATTACTGGTTTGCCGAGATCTCCCAGAGGGCGTGACTCTTTTTGGGTGATTGTTGATAGATTAACAAAGTGTGCGCACTTCGTACCCTTTCAGATAGGTTACTCGATGAAAAAGATAGCGGAACTATATTTGAATGAAGTTATCAGGTTACATGGAGTACCCGTAAGTATAGTATCAGATCGAGACTCCAGGTTTACGTCTCGTTTCTGGAAGAGCCTTCAAGAAGGATTGGGAACGGACTTGAGATATTCTACCGCATACCATCCTCAGACCAATGGTCAAACGAAGCGTGTTAATCAGATTGTGGAAGATATGATCCGTTGTTATATATTAGACCACGGAGGAGCGTGGGATGAACGCTTGAGGTTGATGGAGTTCGCATACAATAACAGTTATCAAGAGAGTCTGCAAATGGCTCCTTTCGAAGCGCTATATGGAAGACGATGTAGAACTCCTTTATTTTGGGCTGAGGTTGGTGAGAGACCGTTGTTAGGTCCAGATGCCTTAGAAGAAATGGAAGTCTCTGTGAAGCTTATTCGAGAGAAGCTTCGGATAGCTCAAGAGCGTTACGAGAAGAACGCCAATCGGCGTAGGTCCGTTTTGGAATTTTCTGTGGGGGACATGGTATTCCTTAAGGTTTCCCCGATGGTTGGAGTGAAGAGGTTCGGTAAGGACCATAAGTTGGACCCAAGGTATGTGGGACCATTTGAAATTGTGGAGCGGATTGGTGTGTCAGCCTACAAGTTGAAATTGCCCGCGAATTTTCCTGGCGTACACAATGTTTTTCACGTGAGCCAATTGCGGATGTGCGTGCTAAGTGACAGACAAGTTCTGGATGCAGTGCCCCAGTTGGAGCCTAACCTTTCCTACGTGGAAGTTCCTATTCGTGTTCTGGATGTGCAAGATCGGGTGTTGCGGAGAAAGACAATACCGATGGTAAAGATTCTGTGGAGAAACCAAGACGTGGAGAGCGCGACTTGAGAGTTGGAGTTAGCTATGAGGGAGGCGCATCCTCATCTGTTCTCCTAGCTTTGCTCGGTATGCATTCGATAACCCTTGGTTATTTTCTTTTCCTTCTATGGTAGAAGTGTTTTATGCGTAAAGTTTCGGGACGAAACTTTCTTTTAGGGGGAGTGACTGTAACGCCCCCGATTTTTCAGTGATTTATTTAATTTCTTATTTGACGTATTATGACGTCAGAGCGTTATGTTAGCGCGTGTTGGTCACGTGACGTTGTTAGAGCGTGCTCTTAGCTCTTTAGGTTTTCCTGCGTGGCTTGGTGATGCATGGTAGCAAGATTCCCTAGCGAGCCGGAGTCTGTTTGGTGACTCGGTGGAGCCTCTTGGGGAATGCTTGTGTTAGCGCGTTTTGCGTTCGTTAGGTTTGACCGGCCAAATTTTGGGATTTGCGTCGGGAGTGGAAAATTTTACATTAGGAAATTAGATCGGCTAATTTTAGACTTGCTCGTCAAGTTTCGTCGCGTTCCGAACATTTTTGGAGCCTCGGCGCGCGATTGAAGTTTTGTATGTTTTCGCGTACGCCGTTAACTTTAGAAATTATTATCTCGAAAACGGTGCGTCAGAATTCGATTTCGACTTCTCCGTTGGATTCGTAGCGTCGTCTTTCGCCTGCAGTGCGAATTTCGTTCGAATCGTCGCTCGTTAGACCCTCCGTAACGATGTAATCGTACAAGAGTTTTAATATTATTAATTATATTAAATATAATAATTATAAACGTTATATTTTTTTTATATATAAAAATGAGAATCGGTGATATCCACCGATTCTGCCCCGCCCCCCCTTAATTCCACCGATTCTGCCCCCCCCCCCCCCTTAATCCCACCGATTATGCCTTTCTTTTGTTTTTTTTATATTTATAAATAATATAATAATCCTTATTATATAATATAAGTTATAATTTATATAAATAAAATTTAAAAGCCTCTTCTTCCCCGAACCAGCAGCCCCCCCTCCTGTGCGAGAGAAAACGAGGGCGGAAACCTCTCGTTCGTGAACCTTCCGGCGGCCGCGGCCGCCGATCCGGTGGATGGAATCTCGATCCGATCGCGGCGTTGGAAAGCTCTCGGCGAGAGCTTCGAGATCGCGGTAAGCTTTTCCCGTTCCGGCGACCGTTTCGCCATAGATTTTTTCGGCCCTAACCTCGGTTGTCCATTTTTTTTCGTAGATCTCGTCTTCGCGTGCCCCCTTTTGGACGGATCTACGTGGTGGAGTATTTTGGGTGGACGTTTTCAAGAACGATTTGAGGCAAGTGGATTTCTTCCCTCTTGCGTGCCTCCATGGATTGTATTTCGCCTTATTATCTCTCATTGTCGTAGAATACCGGAGTAGTATAAGTGAGATTAGAAATATTCCTAGGTTAGGGCTTGTAGTCGGCCTAAACTAGGAAGAAATCAGAATTTATATTCTAAGTTAAGTTCGGCGGGTAGTGGAAAATAATTCGGCGGGTAGTGGGAAATAATTCGGCGGGTATCCTCGAATTTAGGTTAAGTCTATTTCAGCGGGTTTTGGTTATAGAACTTGATAGTTTCTAAGTGGTGTTGTCGGCTAGTTTTGGCGCCGAATCGTGGATCCTTAGCATGTGGTAGCTGGGTTTCTGAGGGAGTATGGTACCAGGGGAGTTCGAGCCGTGGCCACCGCCATTCCCTCCTTTAGACATTTTGGGTTCCTGTAAGAGGTTGGAACTCTATGTGTGTGGATCCTGTGGCGGCCCCTTTAGTACTCTTGAGACACCTGAACCTGGTTATTCGGTTGTGACTGTTCTTAGTCTCCGACACAGGTTTGGGATTTGTGCCAGTGCTAACGATTTACAAGTTTAGGATTGTTAGTTCCTTTCATACTGTTCATTTGACGCATATTGGTTCCCTTTCTGCCTCTGCAGGCTTGAGCGGAGTTTGGTACGTTTTAGTACCTGTTGCATTTCTATCACCTTTCTGATTGTTACACTTACTTTTTGTCTCTTTTTTTTTGGATTCTTAGCTGAGGTTTTCAGCATTTCTCTTGCTGGGTTGGTAACCCTTTTCTTTTTGCTCTTTTCATTCGATTATTATCTGATGTTTCTGATAGTTTCACTTTCAAGATAACCTAAACACCTAGAGGGGGGGGGGTGAATAGGTTCAACTTATTTTTTGAAAAACTTCAAGGCAGAATTCACAATAAAACACAGCAATCACAGAAAATAAGCACCACAGATTGCACACAGATTTATAGTGGTTCCCCAAGGTCTGGGTACATCCACTTTCCCCCTTCACCTATCTAGCAGTATGCTAGAATCGGCCAATCTTCCACTAATCTCAGATCAAAAGATCTTACAACTCAGAACCCAACTGGTTCCTACAACTCAGGCACAACTGCCCTACCTCAGCCTTGCCCCAAGGCCTACAACTCAGAGAATATCCTTCTCCTACACTCAGGCAATCAGCCCTACCACTCAGAGTTCAACACTCCTACACTCAGCCTTTATAACATAGGCTTACAACTCAGATCTGTATAAACAGATCCTACAAAAATATAGAAAAGATTGTTTTAAATTGTCTTGCCAAGTTGAGAGAGAAGAGGCAATGACAATTCTTAATCAGCTGATGCAATCAACTGTTTCTTAGCCTTCTTCAAAGCTTCTTGAAAATGTACTTAGCTGAGTTGATTCCAAACAGCTTCTTGAGAATCCAATGGTGGATTCTTTCTTCTTCTTCAAATTCTGACTTGATCTCTCTCTATCAGCACTTGAATGATTCTTCAGAATTCTGGTTAGAACTCTTCTTAGATCTATCCTTAGATAGTCTTCTTAGATCTTCCTGAGAAGATCTTCTTAAGTGCCTTGCACTTTCTTGAAATGATTTGGATCGGAATCCTTCTTCAAAAGTTCTGGAGTTAAGAATTTCTTCAATGTTGTGAATGTTGTTTCCTTCTTCTGAATATGTCTATTTATAGACTTCCATCATGGAAACCGGCTGATCCGGTTTCTAACAGTTCTCTGACAGGTCTGACAGCTTCAGTTAACCGGTGGCAACCCACAGCTGTCAAGTCTTCAACAGGTCCTGTGCCTTAGTCTTGAACCACAGTGTGTCGAGACAGTCTGTCAGAAAGTGTCGAGACCATCTGTCTATTTGTGTCGACACAATTGACTTTGGTGTCGACACTGCCTTCAGTGATGTCGACTAAGTTGCCTTTGAGTCGACACAGCTTCTTCTGCAAACAATTTGATCTTGACTCTTCAGTGTGTCGACACAAGTCCTGTGTGTCGACACAGTTGTTGTAGAATCTTAACTTCAGTAAGTGTCGACTTATTTTCTTCTGTGTCGACATATTCAGATGATGTCGACAAACTGGAGATCGACCATACTCTTCAGTGTCGACACTGTCTTCTTTTAACTCTGCTTCAATGTGTCGACTCAATCACAATGTGTCGACACATTCTGCTGTTGTAGACAAACTTGGGGTCGACTATATTCTTTAGTGTCGACACATTCTCCCAATGTTGAGGTCGATGTTTTTCTTCTGTGTCGACACTTTCTCCCAGAGTAGTGTCGACTTACTTCTTCTGTGTCGACACAATTTCCCAGTGCTGTGTCGACTTACTTCTTCTGTGTCGACACAATTTCCCAGTGCTGTTGTAGACTATGTTATGTGTCGACACTTTTTCCCAGAGTAGTGTCGACTTACTTCTTCTGTGTCGACACATTTTCCCAGTGTTGTGTCGACAACTTTCTTCTATGTGTCGACACATTTTCCTTTGTGTCGACACTTGGACTTAGAATTTTTTCTGTAAGCTTTAACATTTCTTTACCTGCACATGTCAACTCAAAACAACATCAAATACACCTTGATGTATATCATTGAGCTAGGTTGGGCTTCTTCAAATCAGGTACACATTTTCCAATGTACCCAACAATCTCCCCCTATTTGGAGAAGTCATAACCCTTATAGCCAATGATATACACCATTTATAAAAAGTATAAAATGATGATATATGACAATACACAGGGATACTTAATCATAAACAAAATAATAGGAACATCATGGATAAAACAATCTATCACAGATTTAACAAAATTTTGTTTATTACTGGGTAATGTTTGATTACATGGTTTTTCTTTGACTGATCACATTACATCATTACAAAACATTATGAAAGAACTAAAACATTATCAGGATTGATCAGGCTCTCTAATAACAATCCCTTGGCCAGATTTAATTTTTGCTGTCACAGGAGCTTCTGATTCTTCAGCCATCTTTTTTCCCTTAAGATCAGCTTTCTTCTTAGCTTCTTCCTTGAGCCTTTGCCTTTCAAAATAGTGAAAAGGCTTTGGGAAGTATTTGCTTGGCTCCATAGCATCAGTTGGAAGTCTTCCCATCTTAGCTTTCCTTCTGAATTGTACAATGGCTTCTTGTCTAGTCTCATACTTCTGCCATTCCTGCTCATTGTACCACTTGCCCCTTTCATGAACTTTATCTTTGACAGCTTTCCATGCAGTGAGTATTATATTTCTGGAAGTAGGACTCCACTGCTCAAAATCTGGCTTCAGCTCAGCCTGCTCTCTAAATCTTTTCTTTGACAGTAGAGCATCTTGCTGTTCTTGCAAATTTACCTCAGGCTTATCAACCTTTTCAAAAATAACATTTACAACTTCCTTTGAAGGACTATACATATATTGCACTTGCTGATCCAACATATCAAAATCTGGAGGAGGGTATATGACTTGGGCAACCTCAGGTTGGTCACCTTCAAGTAGTCCTGTTTGTAATCCTGACTCAGCCACCATATTATCATCACACAATGGTGGATATCCCAATGTGGCTCTTATGCTATTGGTCACCCATTTGGCATGCTCAGAGCCTGCATGAATTAGCATCCTCTCCCCCTTTATGGCTTCTCTTGCTACATGATCTCTAAGATCTTCTTTCTGAAATCTTATTTGGCCATCCAAATAATTCACTCCCTCCTTGAAAAATGGTCTTAACTTTTGTAGCTTTTCAGATATTTCCTGTTGAGAGGTTGTGATGGCAGTCTTAACAGATGCAATAGCAGCTTGAAATTTCTTATCAAATTCCTCCATTTCTTTAGCTTTATTTGCAGGTGTCCCTGGAACAATCTTCTGCACCTCTTGAATGATCTCATGATGAGATTGAGTTAAATTGTCATTCATTCTTAATTGATTTTCCAGAACATAACCTTGCTTTAAAGCAATATCATCCACCTTTGTAGAGATATCCTGCTGTTGTTTAGCCAGATAAACTACAGCATTGCCACCCTTGTGGAAGCAATCTGTCATTGCAGTTTTATTCAAGTTAACTTGAAATTGGATAGATTTGATATCTTGGGCTAAGTCAAACTGCAGAGTTTTGTTTCTTTCATCAACATATTTCTCAATGGCCACCCTGTGGTCATCCAGTTTCACCTGTAAATCCACCAAGAACTTGTTATAATCAACTTCAGGAGGTGGAGGTGGAGGTGTTGTCTGTAAAGCCTGTTTATAAGTCTTGCTTCTTCTTTTAAATACAACCAGTTTCCTTTTCTTAGCCAACCTGGCTTCTTCAGTTTCAGATTCAGAACTACTCTCTATGTTAACTCTATCTGCTTCAGTGCCATGTTGCTCAGTGTCAACATGTACTGGCTCCCCCTCAATTCTTTGCTCCCCTTCTACTTCTTGTACTTTTTCAATCTCTTGAATTTTCTCCACTCCTTGTTCTAGCTCTATGTCAAGAGGCTGCTCAACATTTTGGTCCTCTTCTATTCTATCAGTAGCTATTTCATCATTTGGAAACAACTCATCCAGAGTGTATTCCTTTTGAACTGGAGCATCTGAAGATAAGTCAGTAGGTGCATTCTTGTGCACATTCTCAGGCAGCTGCATATCTGGAGGAGGAGAAGACACATGCTCCCCCTGAACCTGTTCAGGAAAAAAAACTTTAGAAAGTCTTTTATAGTAAAATATATTTGCTCCCCCTACACCTGAACCACTTGTACCTGAGCAGGAGATTGAACTGGCTCCCCCTGCATCTGTGCAGGTGTATCTTCTTGATGAACTATAGAGGAAGCAGGTTGTTCTTCAACCTGTGTTCTAGGTGAGTCTTCTTGTTGTTGCTCAGGCTCTTGAGTTGGAGAGGGGGATCTCACAGGGGTGTCTGGCCTGTTCTCTTCAGGCACATCCTTAGACAGCACCCTTTCCCATCTGGAGAACAGTCTCATGTCCATCCTTCTCATATGATTAATTTTAGAGCCTGGCAGTTGCTGCATTACTTCAGGAACTGCTCCATTGAGATATAGGCTCATGATCCTAGCCATGTTTGGCTTCTTGATTCCTTCTTTAATCTTCTCAAAGATAACTGCTGACCAATCAGTAGGGATTGTAAAGACAATCCTGGTCATAAGGCTGAACATATAGGCAGAAATCCTATCATGTCCACCTGACTTGCAGAGAATTACTTTGCCAACTACTTCAGACAAGAACTTTCCTTGCTGATTCATACCCTTTCTATTGAATGCAGCTCCTATCTTCATGCTTGAGTCCAGGCCACACCATTGAAGGGCTTCCCTTGTCTTAGAACTGGGAACCTCTTCTTCATTCTCAACTACTGGTAAGTGGAATATCTTTCTCAAACCCTTGTGGGTAATCTTAACCTTAGTCCCTTGTACAGTGGACTTGATCTTGAGGCCAGTAGAATGGACAGATGCTGAGATAAAGAACTCATGCACCTCCTTCTTCCAGATCTTGGACGGTTCAGAGACCAGAAATTCTAACCCTGAGTTGGAGAGGAGGGTGATAACCCCTTGAACATCGGGCGGCGCATCTGCAAACGCCTGGCGCACCAACTCGTATCCTTCATTGATGTTATCTTCAATCCTTGGCGCCATTGTTGTGTTGAGAAAGCTTGAGAGAAGAGAGAAAGAAAGACTGTCGACACAAGGTTTTAGTTTCGAAAACCTTGAAAGCGTGTCGACAACAAGAGCTTTTGACCTATTTATAGCTTCTGTTGAAAGAAGTTCAAAAGGCGCCAAAAACAGTCTAAATGTGTCGACACAGACTGAATGTGTCGACACAAGCTTCTATTAACTCGACATTTCTTCAGCCTACTATGTGTCGACACCAATATGTGGTTATGTCGACACCTTGGATACATAGTAGAAAGACAGAAATTCTGTGTCGACACTAAGGACAAGTGTCGACACATATTTTGTAAGTGTCGACACCATGATTCTGGTTGAGTCGACATTACATTCCTGGTTAAGTCGACAATAAAATTTCTTAAGTGTCGACACATATTCTCTGTGTCGACACAATATTTCTGACTTGTCGACATAATTTCTCTGAGTCGACACATTATTACTGAATGTGTCGACACATTCTTACTTAGCCAATTTCTGTAACTCCAATGTGTTCTTTTTAACACTTGATTATTGTTGGTACTACTTTTTCTTACTTATAACCCATTTCAATAGCATTGTTAATGATTTTATTTAATACATTAATCAATGGATAACATGCCTAATTCAATTTTGAATTTATTGAACTTGGTTTCATCTAGAGGCTTAGTAAATACATCAGCTATTTGATAATCTGTTTTTACAAATTCCAATGTGATGTCTCCTTTTTCTACATGTTCTCTTAGAAAATGGTATTTGATTTCTATATGCTTAGTTCTACTATGAGAAACTGGATTATTAGCAATAGAAATAGCACTCTTTGAATCACATAACAGAGGTGTTTTACTTACTTGAATACCATAATCCTTAAGTTGATGCTGCATCCATAATAGCTGTGCACAACAGCTTCCAGCAGCAACATACTCTGACTCAGCTGTGGAAATTGCCACACTGGTCTGCTTCTTACTACTCCATGATATAAGTCTTCCTCCCAGGAATTGACAAGTACCTGTAGTACTTTTCCTGTCCTCTCTACATCCTGCAAAATCTGCATCTGAATAGCCTGTTAGTAGAAAATCTCTATTCCTAGGGTACCAAAGGCCTAGATTAGGTGTGCCCTTTAGATATCTCAGAATCCTTTTGACTGCAGTATAATGAGATTCTTTAGGGCAGGCTTGGTACCTTGCACAGACACATGTAGCATACATAATGTCTGGTCTACTAGCAGTGAGATATAGTAGAGATCCAATTATTCCTCTATACAATGATTCATCAACAGGTTTACCTGTCTCATCTTTGCATATAGGCATACTTGTTCCCATAGGAGTTCTCATGGAGGAGGATGACTCCATACCATATTTCTTGATCAATTCTTTGGTGAACTTAGACTGGGATATGGACAATCCATCATCAGTCTGTCTTACTTGGAGTCCCAAGAAGAACTTAAGTTCTCCCATACTGCTCATCTCAAACTTCCCTTGCATAAGTTTGGCAAACTTTTTACAAAGGTTGTTTTCAGTAGATCCAAAGATTATGTCATCAACATAAATCTGAACTAGGATGATCTTGCCTTTTGATTCCCTAAGGAATAGAGTTTTGTCTATCTTTCCTCTTGAGAATTTATTCTCAATGAGGAAGGTAGACAGGGTTTCATACCAAGCCCTTGGAGCTTGTTTTAACCCATACAAAGCTTTTCTAAGCTTATACACAGACTCAGGTTTAAGAGGATCTACAAAACCTGATGGCTGTTCTACATATACTTCTTCTTTAAGATCACCATTCAGAAATGCTGACTTCACATCCATCTGGTATACTTTGAAGTCTTGGTAGGCTGCATAGGCAAGGAACATTCTGATTGCCTCCAGCCTTGCTACTGGAGCAAAGGTTTGATCAAAGTCAATCCCTTCTTCCTGCCTATATCCTTTTGCAACTAACCTTGCTTTATTCTTTACAATAATTCCATTTTCATCTAGCTTGTTCCTATAGATCCACTTAGTCCCAATTATGTTGTGGCCTCTTGGTTTAGGAACAAGCTCCCAGACCTTGCACCTTCTGAACTGATTCAGCTCCTCTTGCATAGCATCAATCCAGTGCTGGTCTTGGATAGCTTCTTCAAACTTCTTAGGTTCCATTTGAGACAAGAAACTAGAATGCAAAACTGTGCTTTGATTTCTGCTTCTAGTTTGCACTCCTTGTCTTGGATCACCAATTATCTGATCAGTAGGATGATCTCTTAGATATCTTATAGCTGGAGGTAGATCCCCTTCAGGTTGAGCATCTCCAGCTTCTTCATTCTGCTGTTCCTCTTGGTTTTCATCAGCTTCCATTATTTCTTGTACTCCCCCTGGACAGCAGCCTTCATTTTCCAATGCTCCCTCTTCCTTTGAAGCTTCAGCAATGGAGAGCTTGTCCATCTTCTTGCTTATACCTGTTGAGTCATTTGATCTACAAGACAATTCACAATTGATTAATCTTGTTTCATCAAATACAATATGCACAGATTCTTCAACAACTTGAGTAGTTAAGTTGAAGACTCTATAGGCCTTACTATTTGTGCTGTACCCAACAAATATCCCATCCTGGGATTTGGCAGCAAACTTAGTCAAATATGACTTGCCATTGTTAAGTATATAACACTTGCAACCAAAGATCCTAAAATAGGATAGATTTGGTTTTCTGCCTTTCACAATCTCATAGGGAGTCTTTCTGTGGCTTTTTGTAATAGAAGCCCTATTTATGACATGACAAGCAGTATTAACTGCCTCAGCCCAGAAATATTCTGGGAGAGAGGTGTCACTCAATAGAGTTCTACCAGCTTCAATCAATGTCCTATTCTTTCTTTCAGCCAGCCCATTTTGCTGAGGTGTTCTTGGTGAGGAGAACTCTTGAAAAATCCCAAAGTCCTCACATAATCTTGTCATGCTTTCAGATTGAAACTCAGTACCATGATCACTTCTGATTTTGACCACTGTACTATTCAGTTCATTCTGAATTTGCTTGACAAAATTAAGTAATACACTTGGGGTTTCAGATTTCTGTCTCAGAAAGAATACCCAAGTAAATCTAGAATAGTCATCTACAACCACTAGAGTGTAGGCCTTCCTACCTAGACTGTGAACTGGCATAGGACCAAAAAGATCCATATGCAAGAGATATAAACATCTCACAGAATCCTTGTTTTCAAGGCTTTGAAATGAGGTTTTTGTCTGCTTGCCCTTTTGACAAGCTGAGCATACCCCTTCCTTTATACACTTAACTTGAGGCCCATTCCTCACTAGTTCTTCACTAAAGAGTTGGCCAATTGTCTTGTAGTTTAGATGAGCCAATCTCTTGTGCCACTTAACACAATGAGAAGCATTGTCATCAGCTACAAGACAAATGGGGGATGCCTTATTCTCACATTCAAAATTAAGGCAATACACATTTCTCTTCCTATACCCAGTCAATATGATCTCTTGATCACTTGACCTTTTGATATGACATCCATCCTTACCAAATGAAATGTCATATCCTAGATCACTCAGCTGGCTTATGCTTATTAGATTGTGTTTCAAACCTTTTACATAGGCCACTTGGGTGATAGTAATTAGGTTTGAAGAGATGTTACCAAATCCTTTGATGACTCCTTTTTCAGATCCACCAAAGATCACTTTATGTCCATCTTTGACAGATGAATACTCCTTCAGCAGCCCCTTTGTTCCAGTCATGTGCCTGGAACAACCACTATCCAAGTACCATATAGGGGCATGGTAACTTGGATTTACCTGCAATACAGAATTACTTACCCTTAGAACCCAAGTAAGTCTTGGGTCCTTGGTTCAGGTTAGCCTTAATAAAGTTATCATAACCTCTTCTAACAGGTAGACTCTTATTCTTTATAACACTTGTGTTATACCAGCAGTCCAATGCAAAATGACCCCTCTTGCCACAGCACCAACATTCAAACTTATTGTATCTAGATCTAGATACTTCCTTGTCAGAAGCATTTCTGTTTATTGCTGGTGCTGTTGCAACTTCTCCTACTGGTTTCTTAAAACCATAGGGCTTATGACCATAGGTAGGCCTGCTTGCCTTAACACCCTTGTTTTTCAGAACATTTGTCTTGATATGATCCTGAATGTCTTCATGATCATATATGTTAGAAGGCACTTTCTTCTTACCAAACCTTATGGGGACTGAAAGGTTTAGTGGCTGAATAGAGGCTTTGCCTTTCTTTTTGAATCTGCTAGCCCTGGAGTTACCCTTAAATCCTAATCCAGCCTTACCCTTCTGAGTGACAAATTCATCTATCAAGGGTAAGACAGATTTTGGCTTAGAGTAACTAGCCACTAACTCCCTTTCAATTCTAAGTCTGTCCTCCAGACTTTTTACTTGATCATTAGTATAATTTATTGTGCCCATCTGAATATAAGTTATATTTTTCAGCTTGGCAATTTCAGCTAACCTTTGATCAAGGACTTTTTCTAACTCAGCTGTTGTAACCCTTAGATCAGCAATTTCCTGAGCCTGTGATTTAACCAGGTTCTTGCTTTTCTTAAGGGCCTGCAACAAGTCCCCATACTTGTCTATCAATTGATAGACATCTCCTTCAGATCCAGATGCATCTTCATCACTTGATGCAGATGTAGCTGATTCTTCACTTGTACTACAAACAAATGTACTGGAAGGACTGTTTACCTCATTAGGACCAGACTGATTCTGGCATAGGTCCTCTTCTGATCTAGTCATCAAACCCATGCATTGATGTTCATTGATGGAGTCTAGCAACTGCATAAACTCCTCTTCCTCAGATGCAGCATATAATCCAATATATGCTTCAGCTTCAGATCCTGATTCTGAAGTTGACTGGTCTGACAGACTTTTATCTTTCTTTGCTACAAAGGATTTCTCCTTCTTGCCTTTCTGATAAGTCTTCTTCTTTTCTGAAGATTCCTTCCTTTTGTCAGGACACTCAGCCACTACATGTCCAGGCCTATTGCAACAATAGCAGACAATCTTTGAAGTAGTGGCTTTGCTGGGCTTTGACCTGCTTTTCTCTTTCCTAGATGACCTTCTTTTCTGATAATAGTCATCTACTTGCTGTGATGAGGAAGGCCTAGACTTCCATTGCTTCTTTTTCAAGAACCTTTGAATTTGCCTAGTGAATGCAGCAAAGTCTGCATCTGAATCACTGCTGACTGAACCCCTATCTGAATTTTCAGAACTACCTTCTTCAACTTCCTTAGGAGGAGATGGTGATTTCCTCCTATTCTTTCTGGTGGCTTCAGCATTAAATGCCACAGTCTTTTCTCTATGCTCTCCTCTTGAGTTTCTTTCCTCCTCCTTCCTTACCATAAGTTGCATTTCATAGGATAGCAACTTTCCAAACAGAGTTGGAGGAGATATCTCTGCCAATTTTGCCACTTCTCTTATGGCACAGATCTTTGTATCCCAATCCTTTGATAAGGATCTTAAGAATTTGTCATTCAGTTCATAGGTACTGAAGACTCTTCCATAGGAAATTAGCTCATTCACAATTCTATAGAATTTCTTATAGCACTCAGTTATGCTATCAGATTTCCCTTGTCTAAAACTTTCATACTCTTGATTTAGCATAGATTTTCTGTCCAGCCTTACTTCTTCTGATCCCTCCATGTAGACAATCAATGTGTCCCACATCTCCTTGGAGGTCTTGCAGTGAATCAGATTCTGAAATGTTGAATCATCTATGGCACTGACAATTATGTTCTGTGCCCTTTTGTCCATGGTTGCCAAGATGATTTCATCCTTGGTCATTTCAGAATAAGTCTTTGGTGTTTTGATATTTGCATCAAGAACAGATATCTTCATTGGTATGAAGGGGCCTTCCTGTACTGTGATGTAAATCCTTGGGTCTGATGCTTCCATAAACAATCTGACTCTTTCTTTCCAGATCCCAAAGATTTCCTTCTTGCATATGGGTAATTTCATTGACCCTAGCTCCTTATGATTCTCTCCAGAACCCATCTTCTTGATTCTTGAATCTGCCTATTAGATCTACCTCAGACTGTTAAGCCCTTTTTGAGGAACCTCCCTCTGATACCACTTGATAGTTTCACTTTCAAGATAACCTAAACACCTAGAGGGGGGGGGGTGAATAGGTTCAACTTATTTTTTGAAAAACTTCAAGGCAGAATTCACAATAAAACACAGCAATCACAGAAAATAAGCACCACAGATTGCACACAGATTTATAGTGGTTCCCCAAGGTCTGGGTACATCCACTTTCCCCCTTCACCTATCTAGCAGTATGCTAGAATCGGCCAATCTTCCACTAATCTCAGATCAAAAGATCTTACAACTCAGAACCCAACTGGTTCCTACAACTCAGGCACAACTGCCCTACCTCAGCCTTGCCCCAAGGCCTACAACTCAGAGAATATCCTTCTCCTACACTCAGGCAATCAGCCCTACCACTCAGAGTTCAACACTCCTACACTCAGCCTTTATAACATAGGCTTACAACTCAGATCTGTATAAACAGATCCTACAAAAATATAGAAAAGATTGTTTTAAATTGTCTTGCCAAGTTGAGAGAGAAGAGGCAATGACAATTCTTAATCAGCTGATGCAATCAACTGTTTCTTAGCCTTCTTCAAAGCTTCTTGAAAATGTACTTAGCTGAGTTGATTCCAAACAGCTTCTTGAGAATCCAATGGTGGATTCTTTCTTCTTCTTCAAATTCTGACTTGATCTCTCTCTATCAGCACTTGAATGATTCTTCAGAATTCTGGTTAGAACTCTTCTTAGATCTATCCTTAGATAGTCTTCTTAGATCTTCCTGAGAAGATCTTCTTAAGTGCCTTGCACTTTCTTGAAATGATTTGGATCGGAATCCTTCTTCAAAAGTTCTGGAGTTAAGAATTTCTTCAATGTTGTGAATGTTGTTTCCTTCTTCTGAATATGTCTATTTATAGACTTCCATCATGGAAACCGGCTGATCCGGTTTCTAACAGTTCTCTGACAGGTCTGACAGCTTCAGTTAACCGGTGGCAACCCACAGCTGTCAAGTCTTCAACAGGTCCTGTGCCTTAGTCTTGAACCACAGTGTGTCGAGACAGTCTGTCAGAAAGTGTCGAGACCATCTGTCTATTTGTGTCGACACAATTGACTTTGGTGTCGACACTGCCTTCAGTGATGTCGACTAAGTTGCCTTTGAGTCGACACAGCTTCTTCTGCAAACAATTTGATCTTGACTCTTCAGTGTGTCGACACAAGTCCTGTGTGTCGACACAGTTGTTGTAGAATCTTAACTTCAGTAAGTGTCGACTTATTTTCTTCTGTGTCGACATATTCAGATGATGTCGACAAACTGGAGATCGACCATACTCTTCAGTGTCGACACTGTCTTCTTTTAACTCTGCTTCAATGTGTCGACTCAATCACAATGTGTCGACACATTCTGCTGTTGTAGACAAACTTGGGGTCGACTATATTCTTTAGTGTCGACACATTCTCCCAATGTTGAGGTCGATGTTTTTCTTCTGTGTCGACACTTTCTCCCAGAGTAGTGTCGACTTACTTCTTCTGTGTCGACACAATTTCCCAGTGCTGTGTCGACTTACTTCTTCTGTGTCGACACAATTTCCCAGTGCTGTTGTAGACTATGTTATGTGTCGACACTTTTTCCCAGAGTAGTGTCGACTTACTTCTTCTGTGTCGACACATTTTCCCAGTGTTGTGTCGACAACTTTCTTCTATGTGTCGACACATTTTCCTTTGTGTCGACACTTGGACTTAGAATTTTTTCTGTAAGCTTTAACATTTCTTTACCTGCACATGTCAACTCAAAACAACATCAAATACACCTTGATGTATATCATTGAGCTAGGTTGGGCTTCTTCAAATCAGGTACACATTTTCCAATGTACCCAACAGTTTCTTTGCCACTTGTTTTATTATTTCTTGCTGAGGTGTTCTTCTTTTGAATGCCTCAAGTTCAGGTCTGTAGCCGGCTGAGCGGCTAATTTCAGGAGTTTCCTTGTGGACTGCATGGTGGCAGTGTTTTCCTCACCTGTTGAGGTAGTTCTTTAGCTTTGTAGTAGTACAGGCATACATGCTCGCCAGCGAGTTCGTGTCAGGTTGTTGACGCTCGTTGATGATTTTCCTTGGTGATACTAAGTCTTTGCTTAGCTGCTAGTTTACCTGTTTTGTGGTAGTTTCACTTGTTCTCTGGGAATGTTTTTATGCTAGATTGCTAGTTACTTTAAAACATATACGAACTACTATATGTATTGCATGATCAGCATGTTTTATAAAAGCTCAAACATTATTTTCCAAATGCGTAAAAAGATTGATTTCTTTATAAATATTATAAATTGAAATCTAGGGTCTTGCATAGTGTAAGTTGTCCTCTTAGGACACTTATGCGCTCTTTTAGGATGTTAAACATAAATGAAGTATTTTTCCGCTACGTATAAAAATAGTTTTCAAACCGTGGACTATCTGATCCACTGAGTCGAGGGATACAGCCAATTAATTTAAAATCAGTTTTCTATTCATTTTAACTTATGATTTGAAGGATTAGAGTGTTGCCTGAGCGTCAGCAGTTATCCATTGATTGACGTGACATCACAGCTCGTAGTTATCTCGTGCTCTGATTGATTTATTAATGAGAAAAATGCGGGTTGTGACAGCGGCCGACCTCCCCAAGGAGCGGCCACCTCTCCTCGGCCGTCGCCAGCGGCCCTCCCTCACCGACGAACTTGGCGGCAAGTTCGCTGGCCTCCCGTGGAGGCCCGCTCCCGCCGTCCGATTAGGGGGAAGCATCCTCGGCCGTTCGATCCACGCGTAACCACTCACTAACCCCCAGTTTAGTGGGGAGAATTTAATCAATATTTTATTATTTATTCATGGCGGTCTCCAAATAGCAGAATACACGTATCAAAAACTATAGTAAAATCATTTATGAAGGTGGTTACGGTGTGCGGATAGCCGCATAACCACCATAATCACCTCCCAGAGCCTGTAAAAGGAGCCTCAAACCTCCTCATTTCTCATCTTTTTCTGATCTTTTTCTTGGGAGTCTTCTTCTTCCTCAGATCGGAGCTCTGCCAATTTCCTCATACGAGCCACCTTCTAGCCACCTCCGAGCCACACCCGAGCCACAAACGGGTCAAGCCACAACCATCCGGCAAAGCTAAATCATTCAAGTCCCAAGCGTCTCCAGCAACTGCAAGATCAAGTGTTCTGTCTGCTATCTAGAATCAGGAAGTCGCTATCTAAAGACCACCGGCGCAAAGCGCAATCTGTAACAACTCCCCGCGCGACGGCTGTCGTCCGCTGCGTGCAAAGTGCTCTCTCACTCCATAATTGTAACGAGAGGTGGTTTGTCACCCTCGACTTTACTAACCAGCTGTAATCTCACGAAATAGTGGATTTTGACCGACACAGATCCAATCACGTGATTTTTTCCCAGTTGAGGAGTTTTTCAACGTTAAAACTGCCTGTGTACAATCAACCTACTCTTTTGGCTGTGTGCGCGCTCGACCGTCCCGAGAGCTAAGACGGTCCAAGAATTCCGGCCCGACCGAGACGTCGAGTTAGTCCGCAACATATATAATTAATAATAATAGCTAAAACGAAAAAAAATCAATTTAAAAGAACAATTTTTATTTTGCAGGCAAACAAATGAGCACTTATAAGTTTAGAAGAAAGTAGTCTTATTCATAAAAACTTGGTATGACCCGGCCTGACCCGGCTCCCGCCGTCTGATTTTGATAATGTTAGTATTTCAAAATTTAATTCCGTTTTATTGAATTTTATAATTATTATGATCATTTATACGACCCGTTGTCGCGAGGAAAAATGTTGCAACAATAACAAATGATAGTTTATAAAGAATTTTTTTAGAATTAGCTTCTATTAAAAAATGCGTACATCTAGTATTTTAAATGAATTAGAATAGTATAATAAAACGCAATTTCGCGATTTTATGAGTACATGTGAAATTGAAAATTTGAATTTTTTAAATGGTGAAGAGGTAAGGTTAATACACATCTTATTATGACCAATATGACCCCTGCTTTACTACAATCTAAGCTAGTATGCTAGTTTCAGAGTCTACTACTTCTTTTAGTGATATGTTTTGAATGAGCGGAGGACTCACCTTACTGAAAAATCGCTGGAAATCTGCATATTCTACAAAGACCACTTGAAAACTATGAAGAGTAAGCATCACATTTCATCGATCAAGAACAGCTCGTGAGATCTAGAAGATGTGCTAGACACTATAAACTTAATCAATAATTAAGCGCGTCACAGTCCCAACCGATTATTTTATATTTTTTGAAGTTAACGAATTTTGTAATTTGTTGTCTTCAAAATAAAAATGTAATAATAACAAATTTTAAATTTTTTACATATTTTTTTTCAATTTTTATCATTTTGGTGTAAACTTTAGGCTCTATTTGTTTGGGCGTTTCGCTGCTCCGTTTTGGGCAAACGCCGTCGGAAGGAGTGTAAACAAATGAACCTCCGGCGACGTTTGCTCCGTTTCCACCCGCCAGTTTTGAGAAACGCCCCAAAAAGCTCCGTTTGGAGTAGCCACCTCCCCCCTCCGGTTCGAACACTCCGTTTCCACCCGCCGGATCGACCCGCCACCGCCGAACCAAATGGTGCCTTAATTTATATTATTTTCAATATTAATAATTTTTCTCCTCCATCTATGGAATAATTTTTATTTAAAATAAAGAAAGTATTAAGGCCCGGGCCCTGACCCGGCCTTGTTGGCCTTGACAGATTCCTCTCAAAGAGTGGGCCCAAACCCGAGCTCAGGTGGACATGCTGGAAGAAAGGTGAGAAGCCCATCATCCATTTACCGCCATACAAAATCACAACGGCGGGGCCCGCCCAATGGATAATATTCATAATTAATTTTTGGTGCAATTATGACGTAAGCTAAAGCTCTCCATAGTAGCTGTTGCAAGAGGTCAGTGACGCCAGAGCATCTCATGGATGACATGGCATCCATTTTCCCGCGCTTGGACGGAGGGATTCCCCGGGAATATAAAATAATGGCGGCAGAAATTGGAGGGAGAAACGAAGGAGGCGAGGGATCCCTTCGAGGCCGCCACTGCAGTTCCGTTTACAATTTCCTTCTGTAAGGCTTTTCCAAAACCCTAAAAAGACCTTTTCCGGTCACCCTCCGGTCGCTTCCGGCGTCTCCGGCAACCTCCTGCGAAGAATCCGCCGGATCCCACGGTATATACGAGGGTTTGCCGGGGGTATCGTCCGTTTCCGGCAGCTCGGCAGGACAATTTGAAGAGATGCATGGCAGATCGGCTAGGGTTATTCGGGATATAGTGGTTGAGTCGCCGAGTTCGCACGGCTGGGCCGCAATGGAGGATGACGGTGACGCTATGGAAGCTCGTTTTGCGAATATATGCAAGGTTTGCGTTTTTATTTGCCTGCTCATTTTCATGTTTTGTTCCGAGTTTCTCTGTTACGGAGGGGTTGAATTGCATAGCAGAGCGGGCTTTCTCTTGACCAGAGCACAGTGAGACAGGCAATGGTTTTGTTCAGAGAAAGCAAACACAATCTGTTGGCGAACATCTCTACTATTGGAAGCGGATCCGTAAGTTGATTTCTTTTGGTTTGATTTGGTTTTTTTGGTAGAATGTACCTCAGAAATATCCGGTTTTGATAGAATGTAAAGTTTAAATATAGCACATTGCACTCCCAAAAATTGATTTTTGTGTTAATGTGCACCCTATGTTGAAGAAATAGAAGTGAAGAAGTTATAATAACTTAGGGTGCACATTGCAAACGAAAACGATTTTGGGGGTGCATTGTGCCAAAATCTGATATTTTTGGAGTGCATTATGCCAAATTACCGTTTGAATTCGTAGGGATTGCTAGAGAAAATCACAATCTTGTTTCGTTAATTCAAGCATGGTGAGGTGGAGAGGTATTGGTCTGCGTTTGTACTGTACTGCGTTATAAGATTGTGCCATGGCAAGGGAAGGAAGGATTGTGGGCAGAATGGAGTTCCGCTGTGTCAAATATTGAGGGCCTTTAAGTTGAAGTATGTTCTTTCCTTACTTGCATGTGATGTTTTGATCAAGCAATTGGTTCATTTATACCCAAACTTATTCGTTTGTTTGTAGCATCATTGACTTTTTCAAAGAGATGCCGCAATTCTCATTGAAGGCTGGTTATATTCTGAGTGGTTTATATGGTTCGGATTGGGAAAAAAGACTTGAAGTATGCAGATTATTACTATGCTTATGACTTGTTAGTTCCATTTTATGCAATGTTTAACCAATGTTCTTGCTTTTGATGTGATTAGTTGAAAGAATTGCAGGTGAATTTTGTTCATCTTAGTGTTCTAAGCAGGCAAGTTGTTATATTTGATAGTATGCTATTTTTTATTTCAATTATGCTGCCTTCTTTTTTCATAATGTCTTGTGAGCGCTAACTATTCAACAAAATTTTTTTGACTGGCTATTATTGTTGAGGCAACATCATGTACATGTATAAGAATTTGTTATATTGTCGAGCTTCTATTTCCTTTGTTGTGCTTTGTGATCTCCTCGTTACACATTCAACTAAATTTCTCTTTTATTCATTGCATTTTAACCCATCCAAAATTTATTCGTGTTATATGCCGGTTGAACACCCCTTGTTACCTTGGCCTCTTTCTGCAGATCATAGGGTTAATATAGTGTTGAGTTTGTTCGAACCAGTCTCAAGTTATAGTCCAAGTTTTTTCTTAGCGTTCTAACCAAAGTTGAGTCAAATTTAAATGTTATTTTTTGAATTATTTTCAAGTTGATTGAGCACGCTTATTAATTTCATTTAATAGTATTAATTTTCAGGTAAAGATTATAATATTTGTTAGAAAAGCCCATGTAAAGGGCCCATTTCTTTATTGTATTTCCTTCTTCTTTTCTTAGTCCCACATCTTGTATAGGATTTCTTCTCACCTTCTTCCTCCTATATATTTGTATTCTCTCATTGTATTTACATACAAGCAATATACATACAAGTTTTTCAGCTCTTCCAACATGGTATCAGAGCCAGGTTCCCGGTCCCTGCGGTTTCCCATTTTCTAACCGCCCAGACCGCCTTCCTCCCCTGTCCGCAGACTGCTCTGCGGCCTCTCCTTTTATCTCAACTTCTATCTGCAGGTTCCTCTTCTCCGTCTCTTCTCGCCGGCCTGCCTGCTGTTGAAACTGAAAAATCGGTCCATGAGGAGTTCGACCCTTGGGGAAGGGGTGATCGCACACTTACTTCTCTCCCCACGAGCCCAAATGACAAAGGAAAAGGAACAGAGACAGACCCAAGGCTCCAGCACGGAGGTCCCACCACACACCCGGAAGATCTTAGAGCGCTTCCCCTCCTTAGCCAAGTGCTGAAGCTAAGGTACCTCAGAAAGCGCTAGAAGACCCGGCATAAGAAAGCGTGTCTTTCTGAGGTACCCCTTGAGTCCTATTTATAGGAAAAGACGGTCTGTAAATATCCAATCTTCACCGTTTTCGAGGACTATAGGCAGTCAAAAAAGAGGGTAACATGGTAAAAATACACCACAGCTGAGGGGCGAGCTGGCCCTGAGATAACGCTCACTCGGCAAGGGCGGCGAGTACTGGAGCGGGAGGGCTTCACCCCACGCCGAGGTAAAAGGTGGTGAAGGTGCCCGCCCCACTCAATGCCACGGGAGAAGGCGTTGAGTGAGCTCGCCTCTCTCAACGCCACAGGCCTGGCTCGCCTCACTTAACGCCACGGGAGAAGGCGTTGAGTGAGCTCGCCTCTCTCAACGCCACCGGCCTGGCTCGCCTCGCCCTGGGCCTGGGCGAGTTGGCTCTGAAGCCTCTGCTCGCGGGTGACGGACGTGCTGGCACTCGCCCGCCCCTTGGCTCTGGGCGAGCACGTACTCGGCCGGATCTGCTCGCCTGATGAACTGACTTCCTTCCGCCGGGCTCAGCTCTACGAACTTCGAGCTCGGCCCGATGATTGCCGAGCCCGTACTCGGCACGCTGGGCTCGACATGCCCTGCTGAACTCGCCTGGGGCTCTGGGGCGGTCTGAGCCGGCCGGTTTGGCTCCTGTTAGCCCACTCGCTGGATACGGGGTTGTACACAATCCCCGCTCTTTGCGAGGTTGACACAAACTCGGAAAGAAACATCCAACCCCCTAGGATCCTGCAAGTGCGACAGGAGCCAAAAGGAATCTCTTGGTGGGTTCCACCGATGCCTATATATACATACCCAGCATACCCGACTGACCTCCGCCCTTCCCTTTATTTAAACTCTGCCGAGATGCCACTCCCTAAAGAGGTCATGGAGCGACTCGCGAAATCTCGCGAGGAGACCGCCCTCCGCGCTGCGGCCCTAACTGATCTGAATGTCCCGGCTCGCCGCTTCACTGAATTCGGCTCGGTCAAGAGGGTGAGGCCCTTTCCTCCCGAGGCCGAGCACATCTTCGCTGACTTGAAGAACACCCTGGTCAACGGCTCCGACTCCTCCAACTGTCCTGCTCTGGCTCCCAACGGTAAAGACTTTGTGGACCTCACCACCAAACGAGACCATGGTGGCGAGGTCTCCATGCCGAGGGTCGAGAATCTCCCTGCCAAGGCGCCTGAGGCATCTTCTGACCCACGTCCGCAAGACTCGCTCCCTGCCACCGAAACCATGGGGCTGGACTCGCGGAAGCTGGGGTTGCCGACTCGCACTCCTTCTCGACAACCCTCTTCTGCTCCCGCGGCTACTGGGGAGGTCGTCGAGCACACATCCGCTCCAGATTCCCCCTGAAATTCTGAAGTTATGTCTCTGATCCCCTCACATTGCGTCTGATTCCAATTGGTGCTCGCTCCTCCCACTCGCTATCCTGACTCTCCTGTGCAGGCCTTCCTAGCCGATCTGGGGCTGATGATTCAGCCGAACGGGCTGGCTACTCGCCTCTTCCATCGTCGCGCGCTTTAGACATCTTCCTGGACTCAGAGGTGGATAGCCCCGAACGGTCGAGGCGAAGCCAACTGGTCCTCAAAAAGTTAGTGCGCGAGCTCCACGAGCTGAAGAAAGACAATTTCAGGTTGCAGGAGGAGTGCGCGCAGCTTACTGGCGAGGCGAGGGTCAACTCGGCGTATGTGGCGACGTCTTCCTCCATTCTCTTCGACGAGATTGATGAGAACTTGCGAGCGGCGAACAGGAACCTGGGGCAGCTTCGACAACTCTTTGCGCAGCGGCTGGGGACATCGGGTCGGCGAGAACAGGGTAATTAAGGACGGCTCCCTTGCGAGCCGACCGGCACTCGCCCCTACTGTCGCTTGGTCCATGCGTGTGCTTTTAACTTTCCTTGTTCTGGACAATTTGCTCTCTTTATGCTAATAAATTGTATAAGTTTTCGTTATGCGAGCGTGTTTTATTTCTTTTGAACGATGCGTGTCTTTTCGAATTCCTTATCCAGACTCGCCGAAGTCGGCGAGCAGAGAGCGGCGAGACGGAGTAAGCGAGCCGGGCTGGTCAGTCGACTCCGGTTCTCCTCCCCTTTTTCTATAAATAGGGATCCCCACCTACCCCCTGGCTACACCTTTATTGCCTTCTTATCTTTTCCCCTCCTTGCCTCCCTTGCCTTCTGCTCGCGTGCTTTCCTCCCCTCGGCGAGTATGGGAAAGGGACACCCCGATTCCGATGGTCGCGTCAAATGCGCCCAGAACTTCGCCGACCATTGCTTCTTTGAGGGCAATACTACAGAGGACGAGCTCGCCGAGTTTGTGGCAGACTATGTTCCTGCCGGTTTCGTGGCCCGCCTCCCGGCGGAGCATGAGGCCATAAACTCCTTCGAGGATGAGCTCGCCTTCCCCATCTCGCATTTTGAGGTGGGGTTGCGCCTGCCGCTCTGGCCTGAGGTCCGTCAGGTTCTTAAGTATTACGGCGTCGTGCCCGCGCAGCTCAACCCCAACGCCATCGCTATGGTAGTGGATTTGCATGCTACCTCCGCCGAGAGCGGATTGAGTTCAATCTGAACGTCTTCCGCAAACTCTTTTCTTACAAGGCCAACGCCGACGGGGTCGCCTTCTTCGGTGGTTCTTCCATAAAAATCTGCGAGGTCGCCAACAAGAACCACAACTGGATGTCGAAGATTGTCTTCATCCGGGGCGACCTCGGCAATATTCCCTTCTCGCCCTGCAGAAAAGCGAGGAGGTGTACCGCCCACCGTCCGTGTCCGGCAATAATGCCGAGCTTTATAAGTTCTTTCTATACAAGGACTTTGAAGTCGTCTTCCTTCGCCGCGGCCTCGGGTCCCTGCCGCCTGTCCTTCCTGGCGAAGGTATGTCTCGCCCACTTTCTGCTCGTCATACTCGGCCTGATCGGTCAAAACCCTTTTTTTCGGCTGTCTTTTTTTACAGGGGAGCGACTGGTCCCGGAGAACCCTCCCTTCGCTGACCTGAGAGTGTTTTCGGACCCGCTCGAGTGAGCTCGGGCTGCGGCAGAGGCGTGTCGAGAAGAGAAGGTGAGAGGCAAGCCTTCCAGCAAGAGGCGGCTGGAGCTCGGAGAGCCAAGCTCGCTCCACCGTCCCTCGGCCCCTAAGCAAAAAAGGCGAGGGTGATCTCGTGAGGCCAGCCACAGCAACCCTCGTCGCCTGTCAGATTTATGAGCTCGCCGGAGGTTTTTTCTGACGAAGCCCTGGCGAGCCCACTGAAGGAGGCGTCATCCCCCCGCAGGAAGAAGCGTGGGTCCTCCTCCCCTCCCTCCGTGGAGGAGGTTGCTCCCTGCGATCCGGGAATTCCAAAGGACCACCCCCACTTCGGCAAGGGGGGAAGAAGCAAGGACGCGGCCGGCGAGCCGATGCTGAGCTGGGATGAGGGGGCTCACCGAGTTTCTTTCTCTACTCGCGCCCCCTCCTGGGGAGCTCGTCGGCCTCCTACGGGCCACACGTTCGCCCTTGGTTTCGGCCTATACGGCCGGGATGGTGCTGAGGCCTACAAAAACATGACTCCTCGGCAGATAGGCCACGAGGGTCTGCAGGCCCATCTGAGGGCCTTCGAACTCCATCACATGATGGTTCGCCGCGGCTTTCAGCTCAGCCAGCTCCTGCAAAAGGCCGAGCAGGAGCGCAACCTGGCGACGGAGAGAGCTGCCGACGCGGAGCGGCGGTTCGGCATTGCCGAGCGCTTACTCAACGAAGCCTCGGACGGGCTGGTAAGAACTAACCCACGCTCATTTTAACTTAGAAAAATATTTTCACCAAGAATCTGACCTCTTTGTCTTTCAGGATGCCGAGTCCGCCAGGGTGCTACAGGCCCGTGCTAGTGAGCTGGAGGGCGAGGTTGCCCAGCTGTGGGTCCGCCTCGCTGATCAGGAGGCCAGTTCGCGCGAGCAGGAGACCCACGTTGCCGAGCAGGGAGCTCTTGCTGCTCGGTCGGCGACCGAGGTGGAGGTGCTGAAGGAGCAGAACCGGGGTCTCCAAGGCGAGGTCCGTCGGCTGACGGAGGCCCTTTTCCCCCCGGACGGCGCCGAGCCCCCTTTCCCCTATAAGTGGTCTCGGGTTTTTGGCGAGGGGGAGGTCGTGGAGCGACTGCGAGTCAACTCGATCGAGTCCGCCGAATGCCTCCTGGGCGCCATGAGGGGATCGGGGATCCTGGCGGAGGGCTGCGAGGGATTGGCGGTCCGAGACCTTCTGCCAAGCTTATTCCCGCCGTCTCCGTCTAGCGGGAAAGAGGAAAGCTTTGGCTCCCTTTTCGACGAGGCGAAGGACAAGGAGCCGCTGCTCGGAGGCGAGGAGGAGGACCATCCTTCGGGGGAGGAGGGCGAGAGCTGACCGGGTCTCCTCCCCCACTTTCTGCATTCTTTGTGTAATCTGTTTCCCCCCTTCTGTAATCTCGTCGAGGCGAGCCCCCCTTTTTGAAATGATAATGATAAAGAATTTTCTATCTTCTTTTTACCTTCAGCGCTAGAATGCATGTGAGTTAGGATTCACGCTCGCCGAGGGGCCCTGAGCGTCGGCAGCGGCCAGACTCGCGAACACTCCGCTTGCTTGCGAGTCGCTCCTCGCTCTTCTTTGCCGAAAATTCACAACGTGTCTGGGGTCAGGCCGCCGCCGGTGCCCGCCTAGTATATCGAGAAGTACCCTTTGCCGAGCAGACCTTTGCGAGAACGGGCTCGCCCAGGAGGTGCACTCTTCTCTCAACCAGAGGTGGGATCAAAAATCCCCTTAACAGAAAACCAAGAGGGACAGGGCCTCTTGAGCTCGCCTATCTGACTGGCAGGTTTGCTTGTACATGCTTGTCATGTGTCAACTTTCAGGTCCACCCCCCGAGTCGTAACAACGTCCATCGAGACCCCTGCCCTGCCAGCTTGGAGGGAGCCTGACAGCGGGAGAATCGAGACCTAACCCCAGAGCGAGAAGACTTAGAACATTTGCCTCTCCCGGGTGCTACCACCAGGCCAGTCAGCTAGATGGGAGCCTGAGGACGGGTGTTGAACATCCTCCGGGCTCAGCCCCAGGGTCATAACGACGTCCATCGAGACCCCTGCCCTGCCAGCTTGGAGGGAGCCTGACAGCGGGAGAATCGAGACCTAACCCTAGAGCGAGAAGACTTAGAACGTTTGCCTCTCCCGGGTGCTACCACCAGGCCAGTCAGCTAGACGGGAGCCTGAGGGCGGGTGTTGAACATCCTCCGGGCTCAGCCCCAGGGTCATAATGACGTCCATCGAGACCCCTGCCCTGCCAGCTTGGAGGGAGCCTGACAGCGGGAGAATCGAGACCTAATCCCAGAGCGAGAAGACTTAGAACATTTTCCTCTCCCGGGTGCTACCACCAGGCCAGTCAGCTAGATGGGAGCCTGAGGGCGGGTGTTGAACATCCTCCGGGCTCAGCCCCAGGGTCATAACGACGTCCATCGAGACCCCTGCCCTGCCAGCTTGGAGGGAGCCTGACAGCGGGAGAATCGAGACCTAACCCCAGAGCGAGAAGACTTAGAACATTTGCCTCTTCCGGGTGCTACCACCAGACCAGTCAACTAGATGGGAGCCTGAGGGCGGGTGTTGAACATCCTCCGGGCTCAGCCCCAGGGTCATAACGACGTCCATCGAGACCCCTGCCCTGTCAGCTTGAAGGGAGCCTGACAGCGGGAGAATCGAGACCTAACCCCAGAGCGAGAAGACTTAGAACATTTGCCTCTCCCGGGTGCTACCACCAGGCCAGTCAGCTAGATGGGAGCCTGAGGGCGGGTGTTGAACATCCTCCGGGCTCAGCCCCAGGGTCATAATGACGTCCATCGAGACCCCTGCCCTGCTAGCTTGGAGGGAGCCTGACAGCAGGAGAATCAAGACCTAACCCCAGAGCGAGAAGACTTAGAACATTTCTCTCCCGGGTGCTACCACCAGGCCAGTCAGCTAGATGGGAGCCTGAGGGCGGGTGTTGAACATCCTCCGGGCTCAGCCCCAGGTTCATAACGACGTCCATCGAGACCCCTGCCCTGCTAGCTTGGAGGGAGCCTGACAGCGGGAGAATCGAGACCTAACCCCAGAGCGAGAAGACTTAGAACATTTGCCTCTTCCGGGTGCTACCACCAGGCCAGTCAGCTAGATGGGAGCCTGAGGGCGGGTGTTGAACATCCTCCGGGCTCAGCCCCAGGGTCATAACGACGTTCATCGAGACCCCTGCCCTGCCAGCTTGGAGGGAGCTTGACAGCGGGAGAATCGAGACCTAACCCCAGAGCGAGAAGACTAAGAACATTTCTTGAGGGTTTATGATATTATGTTATGAAAGTTCCGCAAAATCTCATGTCATTGTTACGATTTTCAGGCAAAAAGGGCTCAAATGAATGAAACACATTGTTATTGAGAAACGGAAACACATACAAATATTCAGGGATAGAAGCGTTTTAGGTCGTCTCCGCTCCAGGTGTGTCTCAGGGTCTCGCCCTCCACATTTTGGAGGCGGTATCCCCCGATTTTAGTGCCTCTTTTACGATGTATGGCCCCTCCCAGTTTGGATGGAGCTTGCCCACGGCAGCCGATCTTCCCGCCGCATCTACCTTCTTTAGGACCAAGTCACCTTCCGCAAACTGTTTGACCCGAACATGTTTGTCAAAATACTTAGCCATCCTCCGCTTGACTTTCTCTTGCCGAACTGCTGATAGGTCGCACAATTCTTCTACCAGGTCCAAGGAGAGCCGCTGTTCCTCCTCGTTTTCAACTCTCCACTCCTCTCTTCCAGCTTCTGCCTCAGCGACCCTTGGAGTACGGACCTCGAGTTCGATGGGGAGCACCGCCTCGCTTCCATGAGATAGTTTGAAGGGTGTCTCCCCTGTGGCGGTATTGGGGGTAGTCCTCAGGGCCCAAAGAACGGAGGGGAGGTTCTCCACCCAACTCCCTTTCAAAATTTCAACCTTCTTTTTCAGGAGGTTCACGATAACCTTGTTGGCCGTTTCCACCTGCCCGTTGCTTCTTGGGTGATGGACAGAGGCAAACCTAAGGTCAATCCCGAGCTCTCCACAGAATTTGATGAACTCGTTGCTGGCGAACTGCGGTCCGTTGTCGGTGACGATGGCTTGGGGCATCCCATGCCTACAGATGATTTTCCCCCATACAAAATTTCGGATGATCTGCGAGGTCACCTTGGCCAACGCCTTCACCTCCATCCACTTGGAGAAATAGTCAATCATCACCAACAAGAATCTTCTCTGCCCGCTCGCCTGGGGGAAGGGTCCTACCAGATCCATTTCCCAAATTGCGAAAGGCCAGGGGGCCGTGATACTAGGGCTGCTGGCGGAAAAGAAGCAGTTGTCGACCTCATTTGGAGGAGAAGAAGCAGTCGGCCTCCTGAAATAGGGAGGAAGAGGCAGATACTGCCAGCCCTTGGAGGAAGAGGTGCCGTCGGCTCTTGGAGGGGAAGCAGGAGACGGGGCCGACCCTAGAGGAAGAGCAGGAGGAGGCCGGGCAAGAGGAGGTGGCGGAATCGGGAGGCGGCAATGGGGCGGGAATCGGCGAACATTGGCGGAATTGGGAGCAGGAGACGGAGCGAGATCAGGAGTCGTGGCCTGCGGCTATACCAGGGAGCGGGAGAACCCCAGACCGATAGGTTAATTGGGGAAATAGAGGGAGCTCAGTTTAGTAAGGGGGAAGCCTAATTAGGCTTAATTACAAAAAATGCCACTCAAAAAAGATTAACATATAGATAGTCTCCTCACTATTATTAATTGGGTTGTTACAGAGATCACGGGGGAGTCCCGAGTTTGTCTCCTCAAGAAGTCGATTTATGGTCTTAAAGAATCCTCCCGGGCATGGTTCGACATGTTCAGTAGGTCTTTGCGAAAAGTTGGTTTTACTCGGAGTTCGGCAGATTTCTTTCTGTTTACTCGACATCACATAACATGCACTGTTCTCCTCTTAGTATATGTCGCTGACATCCTAATCACCGGTGACGACTCAAAGAGAATACAAATGATCAAACAACACCTGAGCTTTGTTTTTCAAATTAAAGACCTGGGAAACCTCCGATACTTCCTTGGCCTTGAGATCGCAAGACGTCCTGATGGCCTTGTCCTATCTCAACAGAAGTACTGTCTCGACCTCCTTCATGATGCCGGTTACTCTGGATGCAAGCCGACCAATACTCCCATGGATGTTAATCATAAGCTTTGTGCACATGCCTCAGATACAGATCTACTTCTTCCAAATCCAGAACACTATCGACGTCTCGTTGGAAAGCTGATTTACCTAACAGTCATGAGACCAGACATATCCTTTGTTGTTGGTGTTGTCAGCCGATTTATGCATTCTTCTCGGATGTCTCATCTACAAGCCATCAAACGCATCCTAAGATATCTAAAAATAGCCCCTGGTCAAGGGCTGGTATATAAAATATCTTCTACTCCAACATTGGTTGCGTATTCAGATGCAGATTATGCTGGTTTCTTGGATGATCAACGCTCTATCAACGGATTTTGTACCTACTTCGGAGGTCACCTTGTTACCTGGTGCAGTAAGAAACAAGTTGTGGTTGCTCGATCTTCAGTTGAAGCTGAATACCGTTCGATGGCGTCGGTTGTATCCGAGCTTACATGACTTGAGAGTCTTCTGAGTGATATGAGAGTAAAACTTTCCTCACCAGCTACTTTACTCTGTGATAGTCAAGCTGCTAGCCTGCTATACACGTAGCTAAGAATCCGGTCTTCCACGAAAGAACGAAACACATTGAAGTTGATTGCCACTTCATTTGAGAAAAAGTTCAAATGAAGAAGCTGGAATTGAAACATGTTCCAGCTACTGACCAAGTTGCTGATCTTCTCACTAAGGCCCTATCGAGTGCCCTATTTTATCAGTTCTTGTTCAAGCTGGGTGCCTACGATTTGTACGCTCCAACTTGCAGGGGAGTGTTAGAAAAGACTATGTAAAAGCCCATTTATTTTTCCTCTTCTTCTCTTGTAATAGTCCCACATATTGTAAATATGACTCTTCTCTCTCTCCTCTCCCTATATATATGTATTCATACATTGCATTTACATACACAAGAAGGATATACAAAGTTTTTTCCCAAGTGTCTTTGTTTTTTTATACAATATGTAAACAAACTATAAATTGATAAATATATTCTTAGGTAATTATTAAAATCAAGGAACAAGAAGACATGACTTGTGAAACTATACAAATCCAAATGACATGAAAAATGTGATTTTGAGTACTCAAATCCAGCGAGGGATGCAAGACTTAGATTTAAACTTACAACGGGATGATGTATATCCAAGTTTGAAATATACAAAACAGTTGATGTACGTGTGCTCATAAGAGAGACTAATCTAATAGGTATGTTTTTGTTTATGAATTTAATGACACTAGTAGAGGCCTTGTAGATATCAATTGATAAACTAGACACAACAACAAAGCTTTTATCTCACTATAGTGGGTTCTGCTATATGGATTCTTTCGCCATTGCGCCCTATCTTTAGTCATAATCTCACTAATGCCTAAGTAGATCATGTCTTTCCTTATAGTTTCATTCCAACTCTTTATTGGTGTACCCCTCCCCCATTTAATATGCCTAGTGACTAGACTCTCACATCGCCTAACAGGTGCCTCTAAGGGCTCCTTTGTTCGTGTCCAAACCATCTTAGTCGAGTTTCTCCTATCTTCTTTGCAATTAGTGCTACTCCTGTCTTATTCCTGACACATTCATTCCTAATTTTTTCCATTTTCGTGTGTCCATACATCCACCTAAGCATTCTCATCTCCACAACTCTCATTTTTTGCTCATGTACACAATTCATTGTCCAACACTCAGAACCATAGAGCATCGTTGGTTTAATTGCAGTATGGTAAAACTTGTCTTTAAGTTTTAATGGTACTTTACGATCACATAAGATCCCCGACACGTCTCTCCACTTCAACCAACCCGCTTGGATTTTGTGTCACATCTTTATCAATACCTCCATCTTTTTGAACTATGGATCCAAGATAATTAAAACACTCACTACGAGGAATATCTTGATCACTCAAGTTAATAATGAAGTCTTCCCTTCTTCTTGCACTGCTAAATTTAAGCTCCATATACTCCGTATTTACCATGCTCAACCTAAAACTCTTCTTTTCTAAAGTGTCTCGCCAAGATTCAAGTTTTGCGTTTACACCCTCGCGCGTCTTATCGACCAAAACAATATCATCCGCAAACAATAAACACCAAGGTATTGCTTGTTGGATATGTCCGGTGAACATCTAAGATAAGGGTAAAGAGATAAGGGCTTAAAGTTGAACCTTGATGTAAGCCAATAATGATAGGGAATTCCTGTGTTAATTCTCCAGATGCCCTCACCTTTGTCACTGCATTTGTATACATATCTTTGATTATGTCAATGTGTGATATATTTACACCCTTCTTTTCTAAGGCTCTTCATAAGATCTCTCTTGGAACTCTATCATAAGCCTTCTCAAGATCGATAAACAACATATGCAAATCTTGTTTTCTTTCTCGATAGTTGTCATTGAGTCTCCTCAATTGATAAACTAGACACTATCAACATAATTTTTTTGTATAAATAATTTTAATGTGTTTAATTTAGTAAATGAGAGCACTATTTTTAGAAGTCAATAATTAACCACGCTCTTCAGAAATTAGAAGCTCCTTTTCATAACTCTTGATTTTCTCTTTATATTCATTACAATCAAAACAAGATATACATTATCTAATTTAGAGTTAGCAAGAGAAATCTATGAAATAACAAATATCACATTAAGTTTTGCTTTTAAACTTTAATTTTCTAAATGTAACAAAGTTAAACATTTCTAAGTTTGTCACTTTTACGTTTAGCTTTATTAAGTGCACAGAATGTGAAATTAAATTTAGATTCTAGGGAATATTTCATTATACTTGCATCACTATCAGGCGAATGACATTTTGTCGAGTTCTCTGATCCTATGTCAATTTCTCTTCTTTCTGATGTGCTTGTCATACTGCACTTTCAGCAAACTTACTTGAGTAATTGTACAAGTGTGTGCACTCTCAACGTCTGGTTGTGACTCAGATATTCTGTCCGTTTAAGATCTTTAAAAGAAGAATCATAAGTATTTTCTAGAAATTTTCAAATATCATAGGCAGTGTCAAACTAATAAATGAGTTTAAAAATAGTTTTGTTAATCACTTAAAATATACAATTCATGGTCTTTGCATTTAAAACCCAATTATTTTTCAAGCTCATTTAAATCATTTGTAGGCTTATGAATGTAAATATTTTCTTTTAGAATAAATGGTGTAATATACTTATTAATATCCATATACCACACTTCTAGACTAATAGTGATAAGAAAAAATTTCATTACTTCTTTCTATATAGGATAATTAATGCTAGTGAATAGTTGAGGAATAGCCATTGATTTATCGTCCCTATTCATCTGCTCACTTGTGGTTGCCATCTAAACTCTAGGTTGCTAAGACTAATGCATGAGACATATGTTTTGATACCATTTGTTGAATTGCATGCAATCGTAGAAGGAGGTGAATAAATTTTATGACATGGCTTCGGCCTTGGCAACTAAACTCTAGGTTTCTAAGAATAAATTCGGTGTCCGTCTCTACTACGGAAGCGGAGTACATGACTTCGGCCTTGACAACTCGAGAAGCCATCTGACTTAGGAGGCTAATAGAGGACGTCCATGAAGAAGTGCGCGGTCCTACTCTGCTACGCGGTGACAATGAGAGTGCCTTGAAACTGGTTAATATTCCAGTTTGTCATGCGCGAACCAAGCACATTGAGATTGAACACCATTTCATTCGGGAGAAGGTGTTGGAGGGGTCTCTTGTGGTTGAACATGTGCGGAGCGAGGACAACATCGCAGACATCTTCACGAAATTGCTGTCGAATGTGCCATTTACTCGGTTACGCGGATTGGTAGAGCTGGTCTCCACTTCTCACTTCAAGAGGGAGTGTTGAAATTTTTGAAGTGAAAGTGGGTGGCCTGGATGGTCTGTCCGCGCGGCCTGTGCGGATAGTGTGGGCGGCGACCTGTCAGGTCGGTTTGCTTTTGGCTGGCGGTCTGTTCCCTGGACTAGCCGGGTAGATAGGATGGCTATCTGCTGAGTTGTCGGGTTGGCCGGTGATGCGGATTTGGTCTGGAACTGCACCAAGCCCAGGGTGGCTCAGTCCGTTTGGTCGCGCAAAGCTCGCGGTCTGGTTCTTTGTCCGCCGAGCTCGACAACTGTCAGTTATGTTCTGGTTGCGAGCTTGGGGAGTGCAGACTGGATTGGTGTCCGCAGTAGTGCAGACTGGTTTTGTATCTGCAGAGTCCGCTTGGTTGGCGACCAAGTTTTGCCTTGGTGGTTTGGCGGCTTAGCTGAGGTTCTTGCTGTGGTGGTGCGACCTCAGCATGCTTGCTTTATGGTCTAGTCGCGATGACTTGTTTTCTGTGTCCGCAGCTTGACGGATACACTTGGTGCTCGCCGCGAGATAGGGCGGTTATCCTATCAACTAGGGCGGTGATCACACTCCTCTCCGCGCCTATAAATAGGACCCCCTGTCACGTCAAATATACACCGAGTGAACAGTAAGTGAACTCGCGGGAGGTTGCTGCGGTTAGGTTTTTCTATCCGCGCGGTTTGAAGAGGTTGATCGATTTGTGTTGTGCAGGTTGTGCGGATAGCGCTGAGGAGCCAAGGACTTGGTTCTGACTTCGGTCAGGGTCAGTGCGGATTCTGCGGGTTGCAACTAGCGGTTACCTGCAGGTCGCGACTTGCGACTAGACGATCTTCTCTTCTGTAACTTGTTTCTCAGTTCAATAAGCTGTCCGCCTCTGACGGCTTGTTCTGTTCGGTGGCAGTAGCAGTTCGCGTGATCTGGCGGCTAGGCGACCTTGTGGTTAGGCGGCTTGCAGTTCAGCGGATAGAGTTCTTCTTAGCAGTGTATAACGGGCTGTTCGCGTGACTTTGTTGCGGTTTGCAACTAGGCGGCTTCAGCGGACTCCCTAGGCAGCTCTGCAGGGTCGGCGACTTCTCCTTGAGACCGCGCGGCTTGTTCTTTGCCTTGTATTTTATCTGCTTCCATCGGGTACATCGGCGAATCATGTCAATTTTTGCTCTTTTGGTTGCATTTGGTTTGCTTGAACTCAGATAGATTGAGTGTTCCTGTGCCTGGTGTCCCATTTTTCGTTTATCACAAATTTTTACAGTAGCAAACAATATTTACTTTTGTCCACATCCATCCAAAGCCTTTTAGAAACTATGCAAACAATATTTACTTTTGTCCACATCTATGTTAGCCGATCGCTGACCGAAGAAGCAATCTCCATTCGTGGATCGCTGACCTGAGCTAAACAAGCTATGAGTGCTGACCTAAGTAGCGACTGCAGATTCAGAGTAGCGGTCATAGATAAAAGGCAACGATTCCCGATCGCCGACTGGTGATATTGATCGACCCGAAGGAGCGATTCCTGATCATTGTCTTGAGGTCTTGATCATCGTGATCTTGGGAGGTATCAACTATTGCTAGCAATAGTGTTCATTTTCTGGCCATATCTCCCTTTAGACCAAAGGGGGAGTAAACTTTGGCAAAATATTCTTGTGGGAAAACCTATCTTCGACATAAAGTTTTAGACCTTTGATCGAGGCCTGATAGTTTGAATTTTTGTATGTCAACATATGTTTCACTTAACCAATGTGACATGTGTTCGGTTTGGATCTGCGGAATTCCCGCGGAACAAATCCGCACAGAGGCCAGATTAAATGCGACAAATAATTAAAAAAAAAGAAATTTTATATATCGACTCGCACCTCGAATCGGTTAACCCTAGCAAATTCACCCCCGGATTTGCATCAAGTTTCATAGGCCTTACCATAAACTGTCACTAAAACAAGGCAAGTTCACTCTCTAGTTCTAACAAAGATCTAGTTGCTACGGTAACAACCCAAATGATAAAACATGTAAAACAATTTGAAATCCCCGATGACGAGAAAGAAAAACAGTGCTACATTTATTTGTATTTTTTTTTGTTAGTTTAATTTTTGTTTTATTCTAATTTTTGATTTAAGTTAATTGTCTCCGTATTAAACTTGGGTTTATATGACATTTTAGTTTTAGTTTTGTTGGCTGGTTGCATTAAGATGAGTTATATTGTAACACATTTTTAAATATTTGTTGGTTAAAAGGATTTATGTTACTATATTAGTAGTAAGTGGGCTTGTTAGATGGCGCACCGCTTTACCGCTTATTGATGTTGATACAAATCACGTATCGGCTTCTTTTCTCTTGCATGCCTTCTCTAACATTTTTCTGCGTCGCCGCTGCTCCTGTGCTCCGCTTGCGCTCCTCCTGTACTCCCCCCGCTTCTCTCTCTTTCAATTTCTCTCTCTTCCTCTCTGAGCCTTAGGGTTATTGCTGCCTTGCTTCTGCCGCTGAATTAGGGCAGCTGCCTTTCTGCCGCTTATTTAGGGATGCTGCCTCCACTTGTTTCTGCTTTTCTGCCGCTGATTCTGCTAGGCCGACGACTTCTCCCCTACTACACATCAACTTCAGTGCCTCTTTCAGAGTTTTTGAAAGGATTTTGTTAAATCTCTGCTTGTCCGAGAAGGACTGGTTGTACATTGTCTTCTTCCTCCTTCTCCCACTATAAGATCGTTCCTTCTATTACCTCATGCTGGATTATTTTGGCTTTTCTATTTATGGCTGGCAGACATATAATTGCTGCCTTCTCAATTTTTGACCGGCCGTTTCTATTTCTGTTTATGGATTTTTTTGGGCTTTGCTTTGTTGGCTGTTAAGGGAATTCTATAATTGCTGTTAGGAATTAGTTTTGGGGCTTTTGCCTTTGCTTTGGGCCGGCTATGTGGTTCCTGTTAGTATATTGTTTGGCCGGTTATAATAATTGGGCTTGGCTGTTAAGCATAATTATATGGTTACAGGAATCGCAATTGCTGATTTTTGGGCTGGATATTGTACATGCTCACTTTGGACTGAAATTAGGGGGCTTTGAGTAAAGTTGAGTTTGACACTATATATAATTTTACCTATTTTGAAACGGAGTTTTTTTTACTGTTTTTGAAGTATTAAACATATATTTTCACTTTTAAAAACTCATGTAACATCTCCCAAACCCTAGACACTCTTAACAAAAGTCATATCATCTTAGCGTCAACACCACATTTATCTAAGAGATGCAATCCAATTAAAGATGCGTGATATTTTAGTTTTCTCCGAGGCCGAGGAATCAGGGGATGACGTCTCGCGATAGTCGTAGTGATGAGGTTGAGAAGGATAAAGGAATGGGAAAAGCTATGGCAAGTTCCTTATCTCTTGAATTATGCTCTATTAAAATATTTTGAATATTACATGCATACTGTTTTTTTAGATAACCTTGCCTGTGCATATCTTTTTGAAATTACTGATATTGGAATATCACTATGAAATTAAATAGGGATGACAAATGAAAATGATATCAATTCTGAGGGGAATTAATATTTCAAAACACATGTTTTTCATACCATGAGAGGTTGAATTAAATCAGATATATCGTAATAGAAAAAGATAAGACTCCTAATAAGATGCATATATAAAATGTTAAGAAGAGTCCTGTGATATAAGGTGACCTACCGATGTATTTCACACGTAGGGGGTTTACCTACATTTGATTACCTCGGGAGGGATGAGACCCACATTTGATGCATCCCTTAATATTTTCTGAGCTATATAATTAAAGAATGAGAGAGTATTTGAAACTTTTAATGACTGAGATTTGAAGAAGATCTAAAGAAAATTTTTGATGGGAATTGAGAAACGTTTGATACTGAAAATATCTTTGAATATTATTGCATATAATTCTTGATGGTTTGTATGCATATATTGATGTTTATCACCTTGTTTGTATGTATAGCAGTTCAAGAGATACTTTACTCACATAGTCATATTTATGACTAACCCATCGTGGATCAATTTTTTTAGGAAACAGTAGCATCGCCCAGTGCTCCAAAGAGGGATCCCCTTACTGTTGAGGAAAAACAAAAGAGTGCAGTAGAACTCATGAAAGTATGACTTAAAATCTTTATTGGGATCGAAGAAGCGCAAGAAAAACATAGGACAATCTGTGAAGACTGGCAGTGTGCATTTTGCAACCAAATTGATTAATTATCTATACCTATGTATCTACTGTATATTTATGTAAAGCTTGTAATAAGGAAGAAAAGATGTGATGTGTTTTACTTTGTATATTTGCATTTTGATGCCATATGCTAGGATGAATATTGAAAACTACGCATAGATCTTGACTACATTATGGAGACTGGAAAAGAGTCTTCACAACTACAACCACAACGAATTCCACACCCTAGATCTAGCACAATCTAGGTGTGGTATCAATAATGAATTAATCTCGAATAACAACTGATAAAAGAAAAGATAAGATACCAACTGAAACAATAGTACAATGGAAAACTCCCATAAAGAAGAATCCTTGATTTTGATGTCGTTTTTATATAAATATTTGGTCTTTATTGCATGAGATATTTTATCTTCCTTGTATACACAATCCTTGAATTTCTCAGCTTGATAAGAGTTTAATTGTAGGGAGAACACTTCGTCCATTGAGAGAATTTCAAGAAAATTTTGTAGTGAAGGTTTTGTGTTCATTTTATAATAGACTTTAATCTCCTTGTTTAGTTGCTCTTGATCTTCCTTGAAGAAATCTCTCCTGAATAAATGAAGAGAACTTCTTCACTCTCTTTGGATGGCTACAATTAATTTTCTCTTCAAATTTCATCAGGTTGGAAAGAGATCTCGACCGTATTTATAAAAAAAACTTGAAATAATCTGGGAGCTACTGCTAGGTGCTAGCTGCTATCGCCCGACAGTAGTGTTCATATTTCAAAATCCCGCGCCTTCTGTTGCTGTCACCCTTCGCCTTTCTTTTCAAGCTAGCGCAACTGCAATAATTTTTTCTGCCCGTACAATTAAATTCTAGATTGTCATCGTAGGGTGCGAGCACCAATCATGAGCTGTAGCATGTAATATGTCCTTTCATACACATCATCCCAAAGCTTTCCAGGAATCATGCATAAGAGTCGCTGATTGCCAACCAAGGAAAGAATTGTCGACTGGGTATCGCTGATCGTCGAAAGTTGACTGAGGTAGTGAGTGCTGAAGCATTCCAGCAGCCATGCATATGAAACGCCGATTACCGACCGGGAGATGCGATTTCCATTCGCCAATCACCGACTTGAGCTAAACGATCTCCGAGCACTGATCTAAGTAGCGACTGTCGATATGGAGTAGCTGTCGCAGATCGGAAGAAGCGATCACTGATCGGCGACCGAGAGTGATCCCTGATCGCCAACCGGGACAGATCCCTGATCACTGATGGAGGTCATGATTGTCGTAACGCTGCAACTATTACTGGTGGTAGTGTTCATTTTCTGATCATATCTTCTTCGTTTCACATGAGTAAATCCTTATCACCAGTATCATCAAATATACCTATGCTCACACACTATGAAAATTTTGCAAATGGATACTAGAGACATCATGATTTGTTATTCTCAAACAAAGAGAGTGATGAACTATGTTCTGACATGATACACCTCTCATGGTAACGGGTAATATTGCTGGGTTTGGCTGAACTTGGTTAAAACAAAGTTGATTGATTTTAGATCCCATATAATTGACAAGAGTTACTGTGGAGCGGATCCGGTAGAATGCCGACGCAACCTCACTGCTGTTGGATGAATTGCGATCTAGCATTTCATGAAACTTGATACCGGAGAATCCATGGAAAACCCATTGATACCGACCCCGGGTGGGGCACTAGACTGCAGTCTGGTGTTTCAAATCAGCAACTTCGATTACTTCCATCCCAATAGAGCCTTAGTCTGCATAACTAAATATTTACTTTTGAAGACCAATTAGCATATTATTAGAGAGCTGTAAGTTAGATTTTAAATTGTGTTTGTGGGGGACTCTTGTAATATATGAGCTACCTAGTATTCTTATTCGAGTAAAGATGTATGGAGTAACTTAATATATCCTTTTACACTTGTTTGAGTTTTGTACTGATGTTTATTCACATGAATGACATACAATAATATTTTTGACTCATATCATATTAGTGCTCATGATAATTACCATGTATTTACTCCAGGCACTACAGGAGAGCGTATCTCGAACTATTCCTGCCAAGTGACTCCAATAATCAATCTTCTGCTGTATCCAGTCACACAGGATATATTTCAGATTACCATCATTTTGGATGGTTACTATTCTTGGCTCTACGTGTCCATACATTCAGTCGATTTAGGGATCTTGTAACCTGTACTAATGGATTAGTTTCAATATTGGTTGTTATATTGCCCATGTTCCTTTGTTCATATTTAAAATTCTATAAATCATGACATGATGTATTTACTGTGGTTCCATATACTTTATGACAGGCTGTACTCATTCTCCATGTTCCCATGAAATTCAGGAATTTCCACATTACTACTGCCTCACGGCTATTTGGTAATTTATTTCTGAAATTTCTTTGCATTGTCAATCACATCCTTGCTTATGCTTTAAGTTTTGGTTTTGTTATACATGTGGTTTTAGATGCTGATGACTTCTGAGACAGTTTTTTTGTTTTATGCTTTGCTGTTATATTTGGAATAATATGTGATTTCTGGCTTCTCAGGTAAGAAAACTGATAAGGGTGTTGACCTTCTTGCTTCTTTGTGTGATATTTATCATACATCAGAAGATGAGCTGAAGAAAACATTGGAGAAAACTAATAAGTTAATTGTTGACATTTTAAACAAAAAGCCTCTTCCAGCGGCAGAATGTAGAACACAAAATTTGGATCACTTTAATATAGGTGCATAATTATTAATTTATTTGATTTATCTTTCAGGTTTTAATTCTGCAGATATTTACCGAAGGTATTCAACTTAGTCTGGAATCCTATGATTTCTTATACTTGTTTGTGGTTTTATCTGTTAGATGGTTTGACAATCTTTGAGGGCCTTATGGAGGAAAATTCTTTGCAATCAAGTTTACTTACTTTAGAGAAGGATTATGATGATGTAATTAACACTACGGGTGAATTGGATGAACGGGTTTTTGTCAGTGATGATGACAGTGTACTTGGATCTGGAAGCTTATCAGGAGGAGCCATTAACATTGCAAGTAGAAAGGTATATCTGGTGGTGGTGTAAATCTGGAAGTTTAAAACCAGTTGTCCTTTAAGAATTATTTAATTCTCACCTCTATTGATGCAGAGTATACCAGACATGAAAAGTTCGCCAGCCAAGGAAATTAGAAGACCTTGTTGTCTTATGCAGTCTCCTGCACCACCTGTTAATGGTAACCATCTGGGAAACTCTAAGAGGGTATTTGACACGCCGGTTAGCACAGCCATGACAACTGCAAAGTGGCTCCGAACTGTCATTTCTCCACTTCCTTCAAAACCCAATGCAGAACTTCACCGATTCCTCTCTTCATGTGACAAGGATATGACCAACGATGTTGTGCGCAGGGCTAACATAATATTAGTGGCAATATTTCCAGTTAGCTCTTTTGGAGAACGATGTGGATCAGGAAATCTTCAGGGTGCAAGTCTGATGGATAGTATATGGGCTGATCAGATAAAACTGGAGGCTTTAAAATTATACTATCGGGTTTTGGAAGCAATGTGTCGTAAAGAGTCACAAAAAATGAATGGTAGCAATCTTACTCCACTGTTAACCAACGAGCGGTTTCATCGCTGCATGCTTGCTTGTTCTGCCGAACTTGTTTTAGCTACTCACAAGACTGTTACAATGATGTTTCCTGCTGTACTGAAAAGAACTGGCATCACTGCTTTTGATTTGAGCATGGTGATGAAAAGTTTTGTTAGCCATGAAGAGACTCTCCCAAGAGAGTTGAAACAACATTTAAATTCCTTGGAAGAGCGACTTCTTGAAAGTATGGCCTGGGAAAAAGGATCTTCAATGTACAATTCCTTAATTGTTGCAAAACCATCACTCTCTGGAGATATCAATCGCTTAGGGCTATTAGCAAAACCAATGCCGTCACTTGATGCATTAGCATCATATTATAATATTCCTGCTGGGGGCTTGCCACCTCTCCCTCTTCACAAGCGTGAGATATTTTCAGGTATTATCTCATCCATTATATTAGTATTCTACCTGTCATTTCATCTTTATTTGCATGTTTTTGTTTTTTGTACTTTAAAATTAGCATTATCCTCTTTTAAGTAGCTAGACGATTGAAATGTTTTTGCTTTTCATTTTCTGTTTTTTGAAGTCAATATACCGTACCTAAGTATAGCTCATTGACTAGCCCAATGGAACTAATGTTTACCAAAGGCTTGCTCGGAAGGAGCTCCCCAAATTGCGGGTGCGCTCGGCCCCCTTTTCTCCTTCCTCCTCAGGTCACCTTCTATAATATCCTAAATCCGATGAGGGCGGTCTGTTGAGGGCGGGGTGCTTTGGGGGGGAGTGAAGCCCCGATAAAGTAGCTCATCATAGACTTCTAGGTTAAAGGAGGTGCATGAATGAACCGTCTCACACCGGAATTGGAGGGAAAGTTGTTGGACTTAAGTAATAGTCGTATCCTCAAATATACGAGGCGCCTTTTTGGAGCAATTGGTGGATTTAGTGTTGAAAACTTCACATTTAAGTGTGGTCTAGTGAGAGAAGTCCTAAGATGGGTAATCTCCTTGAAAGGGCTTGTAGGCCACATGTGGAAAAGGGAAAAACTGTACGGTTCATCTCAGTATGGGCTAAGATAAACCAAAGCGGACAATACTTCTGATATTATGAGGGTTGGGTTGTTACAATTAGTATCAGAGTCAGGCCTCCTATAGTACGGTGTGTGGTTCGAGGACGAACCAAACGGAAGTTGGTGGGCCTCTGATATCCCGACACAGATCAGGGTGGTCCAATGAAGAAGTGGAGTGCTTTGGGGGCAGACGGGCAGTGAAGTCGAGGTAACGTAGCTCCTAACATTCTTCTAGGATGGCAGGCTTCTAGGTGATAAGAGGTGCAAGAATGAACCGGATCTCATACTGGAATTGGAGGAAAAGTTGTTATGATTAAATAATAATCATATCCTCAAATATCAGAGACGCCTTTTTGGAGCTAGTGGTGGTGTTGTTTTGGAAATTCCATAGTTAAGTATGTTCTGGAGGGAGTAGCTCTGGGATGGGTGACCTTAGGAAGTGCTCGTTGGCCACTTATGGAAAACGGCAAAATCGTGTGGTTCAGCTCAGTATGGGTTGGGATGAATCAAAGAGGACAATATGTCTGATATTATGAGGGTTGAGTCGTTTCACCTCCAAATCGCCATTAATGCCGATTTGGATCCAAAACTGGGAGTCCTTATCTACCTTACTGTTTGACGAAACATTGATCCGAAAGCGACATTAGATTACTCTCTAAGAATGATACAAGATAGGCTATTTAATTTCAAAGTTTAGTAGTGTTTTGGCGGGAAGGTCATTTTTCCCAAATGGATCTTTCATAGGAGATTATTGGAGTTATGGGCCTCCGATCGAGATATCATCGCCATTAGCAGAATCATGGTGACAAGGCAAAACTTTCCTGAAGTTTTCGCAAGTTGTGAGCACTTATGTTTTTCTGAAGAGGAGGCTGCCATAACCATCCACCCCCACTTAGGCGAACTTGATCGGCTTGCCCGGATACGACTGAGAGGGTAGGGGATAACTTGTTAGACCATCACAATTGATGTATGGGGATATGAATCAAACTTTTTTATTTGTGCGCAGTATAATTAAAAAGGCGAAATTCCCTGATCGTCTGCTTCAAAGTCTATAAAAGGTCTTTTTATTTATTTGAAAGGGACAGTAATTGAAGGTGTACGAATCCTACGCTTTCACATTGCGACATCGAGAAACCTCCAATGTATGCTCTCTTGCGCCTTCGTGATGATTGCAGTACGATGACACTAAGTGGTGTATGACGAGAGCATAGAAGACTGCGAAGAGTGCGCCCGAACACGTAGATGCGAAGAGCGCCTCCGTCTGCAGTTCCCCTGTGTGCGTCCTTCCGTGCAGAGGACTGCCGTAATTATTGTAAAAAGAGCGATGGTTTATCACCCACGCCAAAAACAATTGTCTATTCAAATATTAACTAATGTCTAATGGATTGTCTGAACTAGGTTATGCCATGTGGTTTTTTCCTTTCGGGTTTTTCACGTAAAAATGTTGTCATCTCTCTATAACTGCGTGTGCATTCGGCTCACTATTGAGCTAACTAAGACAATTCAATTTGACCGGTTCGTGAGAGTGTTGAGTGATCTGTGATTATCAGGAAGCCTGAAATACCAAAAACACGTAATTTTGATTAAGAACAAACGATGAGGATAAGTTTAAAAAGGGTATTTTAGGAATTCCTAAAGTTAATCCAAAGTATGGGCATCCCTTATAAATATTGTAAATAGCGTATATAAAGATAGGGCACAATAGTGACAAAGGATCCATATAGCCGACCCCACTATTGTGGGATAAAGGCTTGAGTGTTGTTGTTGTATTGTAAATAGTGTGTGCGTGTGTGTGTATAAATTAAGGAGAACTGTTGTGAACAATTTGTGTTGCCGACTATATTAACCGTTCCGGAATTACCCTCGCCAACTTTACAAATTTTCAAAGCTGTTTTGTTTTCTTTGAGCATGAACACTATGATCTTCCCACCTCTCATAGTTCTTATTCCAAAAAGTGATGCCCGCCCATCGCTGATCTTGCGTTGAGAACCTTACATCACATAGGTATCAACTACATAAGTGGCACTGGTATCGACACCACCCTGGGGCTCTATAAGGATGTTCATGTTGTAGTCCAGATGACACTCTGAAGTTGTGGGCGGATATGATCCTCAATTCTTTTGTCCGAACGGTTAGACGATTGGCAATTGGCTCCGTGATGCAGGGTAGGCTGTGTGATTGTACTTACGCTGATGTAAACCTATGTAGATGTGTGGGAAGGACTCAAACAATCCAAATTCAAATGATGGGTGCATGATTTCAATTAATCTGAAAAGAAAATGTTAGCAATTAAATTATATTACTTTTGGCAAGACAACACAATGTGTTCGATAATTTTCGAACACACAAGCAAACCATGCTTGTCTTTACCCAAGATGCCTTATATTACAATTGTTTACAAATAAGCTTTGTAGAATAACATAAAATAAAACCCAATTACACAAACACACCAAACTTTTCAAACAATTATGTGATGTTTTCCAATGTTTAATATAGAAAAATAAGCAAAGACAATAATACTCACTAGCAAAGATATTTGGCGGCGGGCAAGTAATAACAGACAGTTGCTGTGTATGGGAGGAATTTCTGCTACAGGAACCAGATAAAGGGCAAAACTTTTAACATTATACATTGGTCTGGGTAGGGGTTGCGACAGGAGGTTGTCGAGAGAAGATTAGGGATGTCAGATGGGGCGTTTTGACTTCAAAACTAGTGGCGTGCTGTGGGAAAGGTGGTTGGGAGGCGGGGAGGGGAGGCAACATGATGTTAACAGGAGAATGCTTGAGCTGGTATCAGGATATATGAAAATAGAAGAACGATACAAATGAAGGTGGAGGGAGAGGGCGATGGGCTGTCGGTGGTTGAGGAGGGTGTGGCTACTGTGTATTCTGTGAGACGAAGGTAGTCTGCCAATGACCTAGCGAGGGCGAGCAGGCGTGCGCCTGAAGGAGGCAGAATCGGGCTAGGTTTGGGTGTGCAGGTGACTTGCGGTGGAGAGTGGCAGAAGAAAGGAGATGAACAAAGGATGGGGTTGTGGTTTTCAATAAATGGAGGATTTCGCGCGCGCGCAATTATTGTAATGACAGATTTCACAAAATTCATTAATTGTTATTTGAACAAACATTCTCAAGTCCCTTTCGAGTTGAATCTTTTGCGAGTCTCACATGTTGATGCACGAAATGCGACACCGACCAGTTAACGGGTTGTTCGATCTCACAAGCTAAGGGTGAAGAAAGAAGGGTTGCGGGGATGGAGGAGAAGCTTGCTTGAGCAGAGGAGAAGCTTGCTCGAGCAGAGAGGGAGCTTGATCCGGTACTGTCGAGCAGACAACTACTTTGATGGTCAGCTTTGCAGGTTGATGCCGAGAGAGGAGAGAAGAAGAGAGGAGGCTGCTAGCAGCGGCAACAACAGACTTTGCCTGCCGCGGCTTGAATGCCACTCTTGCGGCGGGCTTTTCCTTTAATCAAGAAGAGTTACAACTTGCTATTGCACCATTACATATAAGAGCAGTAGAGGGTACAATGGGGGAAGCTGGCGGCTGAGGAAGGAGATGCCAGAAACTAAGTAAAGGGAGCTGCAGAGGACTGGAGAACTGAAGCTGCAGATACTGCCCAAGCTGCCTGCCGAGGGCAGAAAAAACTAAGTCCACAACTCTTGACGACCTGGGAGAACTGGAAATTGGAGGCTGCGGAGGCTGCGCAAGCTGCTGAGGGCAGAAAAAGTTAAGTCCACAGCCCTTGACGACCTGGGAGAACTGGAAATCTGAGGCTGCGGAGGCTGCGCAAGCTGCCTGCTGCTGACAGAAAAAACTAAGTCCACAGCCCTTGACGACCTGGGCGGACTGGAGATTTGAGGCCGCAGACCTTGCTTGATCAACCCTGACGACCTGGAAAACTGAGTCCACAGGCTTTGATCAAGGCGACAGTTCTCCTCTCCCGCGTGCAGAATGAGAGGCCTTGGAGGCTATTTATAGGCCCGAGGAGAATCTTCTAGAAGCGGGGCCCAGTGACGTCACCATTGACGACCTCGACGGACTGAGCGGACTGAGAAGATGAGGTTGACGATCTCGGCGGACTCGGCGGACTGACCTTTTCTCTGCTGGGGCAGACTTCCGGTTGGCAGCTAGAAGAGGGCAGGCAGGCTAAGTGACCTGAGGAGCAAGCAGGCGGAACAGCCTGAGCGGAGGCCACCCCCTAGCGGGCGGCCTGGGCGGACTCCAGGGGGAGTCCGCCCGGCCGAGGAGGCCGCCCCCTAGCGGGCGGCCTGGGCGGATTCCGGGGGAGTCCGCCCGGCAAGCTGGGGCCGCCCCCTAGCGGGCGGCCTGGGCGGACTCCAGGGGGAGTCCGCCCGGCCGGGGAGGCCGCCCCCTAGCAGGTGGCCTGGGCGGACTCCGGGGGAGTTGGGCGGACTCCGGGGGAGTCCGCCCGACAAGCTGAGGCCGCCCCCTAGCGGGCGGCTTGGGCGGACTCCAGGGGGAGTCCGCCCGGCCGGGGAGGCCGTCCCCTAGCGGGCGGCCTGGGCGGACTCCGGGGGAGTCCGCCCGGCAAGCTGAGGCCGCCCCCTAGCGGGCGGCCTGGGCGGACTCCAGGGGGAGTCCGCCCGGCCGGGGAGGCCGCCCCCTAGCGGGCGGACTCGGGCGGACTCCGGGGGAGTCCGCCCGGCAAGCGGAGGCCTCCCCCTAGCGGGCGGCCTGGGCGGACTCCAGGGGGAGTCCGCCCAGCCGGGGAGGCCGCCCCCTAGCGGGCGGCCTGGGCGGACTCCGGGGGAGTCCGCCCGGCAAGCTGAGGCCGCCCCCTAGCGGGCGGCCTGGGCGGACTCCAGGGGGAGTCCGCCCAGCCGGGGAGGCCGCCCCCTAGCGGGCGGCCTGGGCGGACTCCGGGGGACCTGGGCGGACTCCGGGGGAGTCCGCCCGGCAAGCGGAGGCCGCCCCCTAGCGGGCGGCCTGGGCGGACTCCAGGGGGAGTCCGCCCAGCCGGGGAGGCCGCCCCTTAGCGGGCGGCCTGGGCGGACTCCAGGGGGAGTCCGCCCAGCAGGCAGAGGCCGCCCCTTAGCGGGCGGCTAGCGGAGCACCCGTCCTTGAGCGACTTTGGACTCGGTAGTCCGCCTTGCGCGGACACGGTGGATATCAGGGGTAGCCTGCTCCTTGCGGATGGGAACCTGTAAGAGAAGAGCAGAAACAATAGGCACCTTGGAGAGGATTGCCGATTTTGGGGTTAACATAATCCCCGCACTTTTTTAAGTTTTGCAGGGAACTTCGAAAAAGTAGGAAACCCACGAAAATCGTGATCCACCCCTTGGGAAACAGGAGAGAAAAAATTTAGAGATCAGGAGAGATAGAACCTGATGTCTCTCCTCGGAAAGATCTGTCAGTGCCTATATTTTACCTGCGAAGAAAAAGTCAATACAGGTAAAAGGAGGTACATCTTGTGTGTACCTGAGTTGAAAATGACTTGCTGGTATCTGTTGATTTCTGCAAAAGAAAGGTAAGCAACAGATATGATAGGAGAGTAAGGTGCAAGTCCCTGAAAGGAACTTGCTGATATCTGTTGATCTCTGCAAAAGAAAGTAAGTAGCAGATATGATAAAGAGTAAACTGCAAGTACCTGAGGGGAACTTGCTAATATCTGCTATTCTCTGCAAAAGAAAGTAAGTAGCAGATATGATAGGAAAGAAAACTAAGTTCGCAAATACCTGGGCGGAATCTGCGAATGTTGGCTGTTGGTATGATAAGATATAATCGGATAACAGAACAGATACCTGACACACTCTGCTATCAACTGAATAAAGATCAAACTGCGATAATGATTGTCTCGCGTGATCAAGGTATAATGTCAACATGAAAACCCAGATCAGCGAGATAAGAAAATCCGAAATTAGATTCATGATGACATGACTTGTTAATCAAGAAGAATCACACGCCTTGAATAAATGATGTGTGACTAACATCTGATGAGAGAACTTGTTGATTATCATCTGATACAAGCTTATGCAGGCAGCGCATATAAGATGATCATAAGCTAAGAAAGATATTGCAGATCCATAGAATAGGTTGAATTTAACCTGCTAACCTGTAAGAAGGTAAAAAGAGAAAAGAGGAGCTATATCTCGAGGACGAACTAAAAAGGTTGAATGCTGCTACAGGTGTTCCCCGTGGGCCTTATGCATCACTTGCCAAGGTCATCCTGGGTGTAGTCCTAACCAAAGCGGGCTGGCCGCGCATCCTTTAGAAGGGCACAAATAAACAAGAAATAATCCTAAGAAGGATCGATAGATGCACTGCTCTCTTGCCTCGGGTTACAAGCATCGCTGATCAATTAGACTAGTTGCGCCAAGTGGCCTATTGCTTGTCTGCGGATTGATCAGCGGAGTTGTGAGTCCCGCGGAGGCACGGATCGAGAGTACCATAGAGTGTTCGGCCGTCACAGTTGTGAGATGATCGAGGAGACAAAGCTACACTTGATCGCCATTGCTTGTCAAGCAAAGATCATCGTAACTGTAACGTATCCCTAACGGAGCACGATAGAACTATCACAGGAGGCCTCCCCTAGGCACTCACACTGCGCTAGACATCGGCCGGGATCCGAAGCCCCGTCATCCTCCGCACAAGAGTTGAACGGCCCCCACTACACATATGAGAAAACTCCTCATCATATGTGGTCATTGTGGTTTTACGCCTGAGGACAATCTCGAGGGGGCACTGAGCAAGACTTGGCGATATCTCGGTGGTTCAGTGATCTCTTTGGCAAAGAGAAAAATATAGAGGAGAAGCATCACAAAAAGGGAACTGTGTTAGTATGAGGTCTCTGACGTAAGCTCAATTGAATGAAAAAATGAAACACTTAGAAGTGCTGAAAAATAGAATGTTTGAAAGGTAAAGTAAAATAAGAGCAACCGGTCATGATCGCGATGGGATTTGAGGAACTGTGATTGTTCATAGCTGATGAAGCAAGAAATGTGTCCTCTTTGCTTCAGAATAATCTTCCAAGTTCACCTTCGTCAACGACATCGATGCACTCACTTGGAATATCAATGGGCCCCAGACGGCCCTCGTCATGTATCTCTATGCACTCCAGCTGACCCTCAGCCACCTCCTTGCCCTTGGAGGTGGAAGGTTTCGAAGAATCAATCTTCTTGACCAGGTCGTTGATCTTGCCCTCGATGAGCAATCTTTCAACCAATCGCCGAAGGGCCTTGCAATCTTCAGTTAAATGACCTTTCTCTCTGTGGAATTCACAGAACAGATCTGAATTTCTTGATCTCTGATTCGCCGGTTGGTAGGGTCTTTTGGGATATGCCTTATCCTTCATGATTTGGCTAACTTCTTGCATGACCTCATCTAGCTCAAACTCTGGCAGGTCACCTTCTGGCTGCTGATGAACTGCAGCTGCTAGCGGAGATGATGTTGACAATGGTAGCAGCCGCTCTTGGTCACGATCATGGCCTTGGGAGGGGTATTGATGATGATGCTGAAATCTTCTTGCTTTCCTAGAGAGAGATGGAAAGGCTCTCCGAGGAGACCTCGGAGGCTGCTTGTAAGAAGAAGAATTTTTCTCCGATACAGGGCTGGAGACGAAGCTGGGGTTGCTCTTTTCACCGCGGATGTACGAGTTGGCTAAGCCGATCAACTCTTGATAAGTTCTTGGTGCTCGGACGTTAGCTTCAAACTTTAGTGGACCTTCACGCAGGCCGTGGATGAGAGCCACTCAGTACATTTCTTGATCAACGATCTAAATGTCCAAGATTTCTTTCTGAAAACGATCCACATAATGAGACCAAATCTCATTCTCTCGCTGCCTGATCTCAAAGAGGGCTTCTGGACCGCCCTTCCTCTTTGAAGATGTAGAAAATCTGAGCAGGAACTCTCTTCGCAAGTCAGTAAAGGAAGAGATTGACTGAGGTCGCAACCCATAGAACCAGTCTCTCACTTGACCATCAAAAGTCGTTACGAGGAGCTTGCTCTTGGTAGCGTCGGAGAGGGTCTTGAGAGCAACAGCTGATTCAAAAGCTTGAAGATGCTTGACTGGATCAGTCTCCCCGGTGTAAATGGGCAACTGTGGCTCTCTGAAGTTGACTGGAGTTGGTTCGTGCCGAACACTCTCTGTAAACGGCGATGACTCTTCTTGTTTTACTGCATAAGGAAAGTAAGGAGCATGAGCAGTAGCTGCAAAAGAAGCAGGAGGATAGGAGAAAAAGGTTGCTGCAGGAGGAGCAAATGCAGGAGCTGAAGAGAAGGGATGACTTCCCTGAAAATTCAGAAATCTAGCTGGACTTCCCCGGGCAGTTTCCCTGAAGAAGTTTTGACGAGCTGCAAACTCATCGTCCTGAGATCGTAAAGGAGCTGCAGGCCCTTGCGGAAAGGTTGGAGGAGCTGGCGCTGCTGAAGATTGAGCAGCCAATTGTTGCGTGAGAGCTGCTAGAGTACGGTTGATGGCTTGAAACTGTTGGGCAGTTTCTCTGCGGGATTGCTCTAAGGCCTCCCAAAGAGGATCATCACTTGGACTTGGAGCAAGATTCTCGGCTAGTTGATGGTCTGACATGAGTAACCACTGCTTTCACTGTCTAATCAAGATCTGAAGGTCGCGTGTTAACTGTTGATGCACGAAATGCGACACCGACCAGTTAACGGGTTGTTCGATCTCACAAGCTAAGAGTGAAGAAAGAAGGGTTGCGGGGATGGAGGAGAAGCTTGCTTGAGCAGAGGAGAAGCTTGCTCGAGCAGAGAGGGAGCTTGATCAGGTACTGTCGAGCAGACAGCTACTTTGATGGTCAGCTTTGCAGGTTGATGCCGAGAGAGGAGAGAAGAAGA